>ML769452.1:24241-245407 GCA_009733575.1 Gymnopus androsaceus JB14
TGTTTCTTGAGTACGTCCTGATGTTTCGCAATATACTCACTTGGCTTGACCATTTTTCCATCCGGACCAGCACCTTTTAGGCCAAAGAAATTGGCTAGTACAGGCCAACGCTCCTCCATCGTCGAGGGCGATGCACAATCAGCGACGTTAAACCTCTCGCCGCTCGTTTTTTCCGTGTTCAAACATGCCCAAATTGAGAGTTTGGCTATGATCTCTGCCGATCCTTCATTGAACATTGCGTGCCAGCCGCCTTCAGATCCGGGAAAGGGCACAGTAGCACCGTTTCCCTCGACAGCAGCAAACACAGCAAGGTACAATCCCCAGAGAGCATTCAAGCTGTGCGCCGAACCGTTTGGGACAAAACCTGTCTGTCTTAACTGGTTAGTAGGGGGAATTCTGTTGCTCCACGCAAATTCACTCACGACTGCATCCGGCGTAACCTCGCACCAAGTCCATTTTGTTCCTTTGCTTCGTTCCGCTAGTATATCCTCAAACTTGTAATAGTGGACTTGATCGCAAGCGGGAGGCGAAAGACGCATGGATTCTTTCAACGGTGGAGACCAAGGCAATCCACCGGGTTGGGAGATACCATATGTCTTTGTACCACCCGGGAACACGACAAACTTCAATTCGGGTGAGAACCTCTCCAATGCTCCCAATGCATGGTCAAGCATTGCGCAATTTATCTTGATCTCTTTGTCCAGGTCGTCATCAGATTTGTAGGCTGAAATAAAGCCAATCAGCACGAGTAACTTTAGAGTCTGGAAGCAAGAATGGGATACCGAAATAAAAGGCATGGGTGACAGTCTGCAAACTTTCAACCTTGCTATTCAACTCGTTCGCAAAATCATCGACAGAACCTTCCAAAAGATTGACATATGGCACAAGCTGGATTTTGGGCCCTCCGGGACTGTCTATGGTCCAGCCTGTGTGCGCCAATTCTAATGGACGATTTATGAGAGCTGAGACACGATTAAAAGTCCCTTTCTCTGGATATCCCTTGAGTAGCTGATCAACAACTCCCCAGCCTGTAAGACCGGATGCGCCAAAAACGAGTGCGTGGTTGTACTGTGGCATGATGTGTTGGTGGGTCCGTTCTCTCGATATGTTTTATCTACTCGACATCGTGTGTAGATTCGGTATGAAAGCAGAATCCAAGTTGTTCGGCCGTCAAGACCTTGTGTCTGATTCTTGCCTACTTGTCCAATACTCGTCAGTTTATTTTTGGGAGAGAATATCACCTCTAGATCATGGATGCGCACTACAGATCCAGATCAATTATGACAAAGAAAATACAAGTTGAACAGGTGCAGTAACCATACAGAATCATACATGATACAAGTACATAAGATATACAGCAGTACTACAGTGCGTTGCATTGAAATCGGGAAGCCAGAATTTCTGATGACCTTGTTTATTTATGCTTATCGGGGCACTGGCAGGTCGGCACCAATTGAAATTTATAAATGACGCAAGTGATCTACAGTAGATGTATTGTGCCGAGCTGCCAGTGGGACCAAGTAAGCACACATAAACAAGGTCGCCGAAATCCTGGCTTCCCATTTTCAATGCAACGCACTGTACTTACATTTTAATCACATTTGTTTCGTCTGTATTCAATCTCCATCATTCCACGCATCATCCCAGCCATGCGCACTCCGATCCCAATCATCTCTCTCCGGTTGCCCGTACGTCGTCCAGCCCATATAATCCATCAACATCCCCGCAGCCCTTACGAAAATTGACCCATCCAGTTTCGCTACACCCTCATGAGTCTCTGCTTCCTTTGCCCCTGGCAATGGCATGCCATTGGCATCAGCTCTAGCATTAGTAGCACCCTCAGCTTGTTTGAACGCGCCAATAACTGACCCGGAGGTGTATCCCCGTACTCCCTCCGCAGCCATTACCAATGTCCGCATCGTCTTGAGGTACGTGCGAGTCTGAGGAATGTATCGATGCTTCAATCAACGCCGGCCAAGGATTATAATCTTCATCATTCATAGGACTTCCAATTGTATTTTTGCCCGGTTTGTAAGGCGAACCAGAGAGGTAAGGTGGACGAGGTTTATCCGTAGCTTCCATCAGATCTCTCTACTTTTTTTCGCTCACAACCTCGTCCTCCGCTTCCGCCGGGACCCAAAGGATGGCCGATTATAGGGAATATATTTGATGTACCAAAAGAAAAGGTCCATATAAGCTATATGGACATGGGTCGCAAATACAGTGCGTAAGCCTCTTATGGTTGTTAGTGATTAATACTTCTTTATACATCAGCAAAACCTGGGTGGTCTCCAGAGAGCTCAGAGAGCTCCAGAGCACCCATAGCTTCTGGAGCTGCTGTAGCAAGGATAGTAATTCCAGGAAGCTCTGGAGGACTATTGAGTTCTCTGGAGCTCTCTGGAGACCACCCATCATTTGACGATTCAGGTTACCGAGCCACATTCAATCGAAAATTTACATATCAAATTTTCACATGCAATAATAATAGAAAAAGTAAGTGTTTTATTGTTATGTATCATACACTTCCGAGGGGAGTCGGACAAGGTACTACTACTATAGTACTACATAATAACTTAGAAACCCGTTCACCAAGCCAGCCTCTACCCTACAGCTATTGGTTTCCAAAATATCAGTGAATTGGTGCTAAAAAGGGATATGAGCTTACAGTAAGAGGGAAAGTGGGACCGAGTTGCAACAATGGTGGCCCGGGGAAGGAAGAAAAAAAAAGTCCAAGTCAACGTTCAACTTTGAGTTGAACGGCGACACCTTTATATGATGTCCTGACAGTTTACAATATTGGGTGACCGTTCTGTCGGTTATGTGATGTAAAAGGAAGGGCCTGGCAACCGTTTCCTTTTATGTCACTTAACCGACATTCAAGTCCGACAGCTGTTGTCTGCTCGGATCAACCAGAGCAGTCAGAGACCTCCACAGCTCTCCACAGCTCTCCAGAGCGCAATTCAATGCTCTGACTGCTCCAGCAAATATCCGGGTTTGGCTGATGGCAGCTTCAGAGCAGCCAGAGCAGCCAGAGGTCTCCAGAGCTCAATTCAATGCTCTGAGAGCTCCAGCAAACAACCAGGTTTTGCTGATGTAGGCAGTGATCTGCTACTTACGTGATCCGATGTGACATCCAATGTGACGCGATATCTTTCCGTGGTTCCTCATAATCCCATTGACAGGAAGTTCAAGATACTTACATTTTAATCACATTTGTTTCGTCTGTATTCAATCTCCATCATTCCACGCATCATCCCAGCCATGCGCACTCCGATCCCAATCATCTCTCTCCGGTTGCCCGTACGTCGTCCAGCCCATATAATCCATCAACATCCCCGCAGCCTTACGAAAATTGACCCATCCAATTTCGCTACACCCTCATCGAGTCTCTGCTCCTTTGCCCTGGCAATGGCATGCCATTGGCATCAGCTCTAGCATTGGTAGCACCCTCAGCTTGTTTGAACGCGCCAATAACTGACCCCGGAGGGGTATCCCCATACTCCCTCGCAGCCATTACCACGTCCGCATGGTCTTGAGTACGTGCGAGTCTGAGGAATGTATCGATGCTTCAATCAACGCGGCCAAGGATTATAATCTTCATCATTCATGAGGACTTCCAATTGTATTTTTGCCCGGTTTGTAAGGCGAACCAGAGAGGTAAGGTGGACGAGGCTTATCCGTAGCTTCCATCAGCAGATGAGGTTTAATCGTTGGTCTACCGCGGACAAGTGAGAAAAGTAGCATGCCCGGAAGGAATGCTTTGATGATCGAGGCTTTATGAGCAGGATTTTCCAATACATTGATATAACTCTGGAGGAAAATCGACGACGTGACGAGATGCATGAGGAAGAAATCCAATCGAGGCTTTCGTCCTTCCCTTCCGGTAGCAAATAGCAGAAGCACAGAACCCCAGACCAGTTCCTCGATCTTTGATTTCATCTCAGCATCCCCAAGAGTTTCGTCGACATGGAACCGAGAGCATAAAGCGATGATCTCCTCCTGCCTTCCATCCCGGAGAGCAGATTCGATTCGAGCACTGACAAGTGCGTTGGGGTCATAGGGCATTCACAGGTTTGAGAATGGGAGAGGCTTGAAGGAGGGAGAGGATTTCGAGGACGGTTAGACCTGTGGAATTATTCTTGGGTTCTGGTTCGAAAAGGCACGATGAGCGAACAGTGTGGACGCAAGCTGAAGCAATTCCTGTAAAATGAAAGATATAAGTAGATAGTAAGGTTTTACTGAGATTGGACGAGGAAATACCTGTAGAGACCAATGCATCATTCCCAAATTCCAAAGCATACTAAAGTCGGAGATTTGAGCCAGCGTTAGCATGGGTAGCGTGCGGAAGATCTCTATACTTACTCCGAGTAGGATGAAGGGGTGCAAACTAAAATTAAACGATAAGGATGTGCATGCTCCGAAACTTAAAGCAATTCACTCACGCTCCGCTCATGAGACGTGCGAGCATCAATTTTCCCTGCTCGTTGGCAGCCGGTGAGAAGATAAACTCCTCTATAGTCTTCAAGGCACCAAAAGAGCTGACACGGCTCTCAAAGAATGTAACAAAAGCGCCATAAGCACTGTGCGAGTAGTAACGCGCTCAGAACTAACAATGTTCAAACCGAAAGCTACTTACCTTTGATTCTCAAGGAAATCGCTCCAATTCTCCTCTCCTAATCTGAATCTCCTTGTCCTTTTCCTCCAATACAATTGGACGCTGGTAGCTGTTTTCGCTCTCGAAGATCTTCTGAAGGAGGCCTGCAGGTGTTCCCAGATCGTAAGCCGCTAAGATGCTGTCAGGTTAGAAGGGTAAGTCTCAGCAATTTTTGACCAGCTACAATAACACCTACTGATGAATGAGATGGTTATGGAGCCCAGACTGCTTGAAGTAGCAATGATTCTGTTGCGCATCGTTTTGCAGTAGTGTTTCAGTCAGAGCTTTCGACGCAGGGGAAGATCTCGGTAGATTAAGGACGCCGTTGCGACGAATGAAGTATGGGACTGAAGACATGGTGGGTTTTGAACAAGGAAAGTGATGCGTCATCGATCGATGAAATGATCAGCGCTTAACTTAGCGCCCAGTTCTAAGTTCTACGTCTTTCTACGTACGGTATAATTCCTTCAAGCCTAAGGGAGATAGTGCTGTATATCAATATCCAAATCCTCTGGGGAATACCAGGCTGACTGGGGTCCTTTGCAGGAAGAAGACTCAGATGACCATCTTGCTATATCATGACACTGAGTGCTTTGTGGCGCTTGCACTCTACTAAAAGCAGCGTTTCTCTCTCATTGAGTCGTCACGAATCTCTTCAAGCCTTATACGTCGTCCTCTACAAAGCTGAACATCAATGCTTTCCCTCCAGTTCATCATCGATCTCATCGCTTTATGCTTTCTCCTGTTCTTTGCACGTCGCATCTGGATTCGCTCACAACCTCGTCCTCCGCTTCCGCCGGGACCCAAAGGATGGCCGATTATAGGGAATATATTTGATGTACCAAAAGAAAAGGTCCATATAAGCTATATGGACATGGGTCGCAAATACAGTGCGTAAGCCTCTTATGGTTGTTAGTGATTAATACTTCTTTATACATCAGCAAAACCTGGGGTGGTCTCCAGAGATCTACAGAGAGCTCCAGAGCACCCATAGCTTCTGGAGCAGCTGTAGCAAGGATAGTAATTCCAGGAAGCTCTGGAGGACTATTGAGTTCTCTGGAGCTCTCTGGAGACCACCCATCATTTGACGATTCAGGTTACCGAGCCATTCAATCGAAATTTACATATCAAATTTTCACATGCAATATAATAGAAAAAGTAAGCATTTTATTGTTATGTATCATACACATCCAAGGGGAGTCGGACAAGGTACTACTACTATAGTACTACATAATAAACTTAGAAACCCGTTCACCGAGACAGCCTCTACCCTACAGCTATTGGTTTTCCAATATCAGTGAATTGATGCTAAAAAGGGATATGAGCTTACAGTAAGAGGGAAAGTGGGACCGAGTTGCAACAATGGAGGCCCGGGGAAGGAAGAAAAAAAAGTACAAGTCAACGTTCAACTTTGAGTTGAATGGCGACACCTTTATATGATGTCCTGACAGTTTACAGCATCGGGTGACCGTTCTGTCGGTTATGTGATGTAAAAGGAAGGGCCTGGCAACCGTTTCCTTTTATGTCACTTAACCGACATTCAAGTCCGACAGCTGTTGTCTGCTCGGATCAACCAGAGCAGTCAGAGATCTCCACAGCTCTCCACAGCTCTCCAGAGCGCAATTCAATGCTCTGACTGCTCCAGCAAATATCCGGGTTTGGCTGATGGCAGCTTCAGAGCAGCCAGAGTAGCCAGAGGTCTCCAGAGCTCAATTCAATGCTCTGAGAGCTCCAGCGAACAACCAGGTTTTGCTGATGTAGGCAGTGATCTGCTACTTACGTGATCCGATGTGACATCCAATGTGACGCGATATCTTTCCGTGGTTCCTCATAATCCCATTGACAGGAAGTTCAAGAGGGGTAAGTGGCTCCTCGTTGAGTTATCATCCACAGCTGACAGACACTCCCCATAGTATTTGTTCCAGACTCAAGTCACTGACAGCGCATTTATTAGATGACGACTCGAGCCCTCAGGCTGGGTCCCAACAAGGTCCCAACCAGGTCCTGGTAGATAAGAATGAAGTTATGACGCCGCGAAACAAGTTTTTCCGTCTCCGTGGTCTTCGCCAAACATTGGTTTGGTGTTATCGAGCTATAAATATGGCCAATCTCTCCAACGTTCACTACGTATGCTCAACTTTGAATAACAGGCCTTTCATGAAGTAGCCGTTCAGGCTGGTCTACGCCCTTGAACGCCAGAACATAAAAGAGTCGGATAATCTCCTGTATTTAGAAATGAGCCCATCTCAGAAACGAATCAAGTTCCTCTTTCAAAATATTCTTCATGATTCCTCCAAGTATTTTTCTATGTGCAATAGCATGCTGGGCTGGTGGTAAGGCTTAGCAAAATGCTATACATTGTTAGGTCCGCTAACATTTCTTGTAGTAAATGCCATTCCGGCGACCACCACAGCTGCGCCGCCTTCATTCACACTTTATGGTGTTGGTGAAACAGTTGCGGGAGAAATAACATTCTCTGGTAGTGGCACTACAGAATTCGATATTACTGTACTTGGTGTCAGCACGGATTCCGCAGGCACAGAAACAACATATTCTATAGGCGAATATGTCAGTCTGGTGCCCGCATCTATCACCGC
The DNA here is from genome assembly GCA_009733575.1 of Gymnopus androsaceus JB14. Lineage (NCBI taxonomy): Eukaryota > Fungi > Basidiomycota > Agaricomycetes > Agaricales > Omphalotaceae > Gymnopus > Gymnopus androsaceus. The sequence goes on from ML769452.1 coordinate 31,493, forward strand.
CACGGCACCCAATGGTGTTGGTACAGTAACAGAGACGGCCCTCGCAGACATCGAAACGCAGAACCGTACGTGACCGCAGTAAAATCTTAACGTCTTCTTCCTTCTTAACTTCATACAGTCACTATGGTTGAATCTTCAGCAGGAGAATGGGCATCCTTCTCTGCGGTTGTTCAAGCGAGCCTAAACAGACCGGGATTGTTCCAAAGTTGCAGCTTCGCCTCTGATAGAACCGAAAGCCCGAATTGTAGTGAAGTTATTTATGCACCAACATCTGGCATAGGCACAAGTCCCACTCTGGTGGCTTTCACTACCACCTTTGAAGGAATAATTATTCCGCTCACGGTTCTTGCAGAGCCAACCACCTCCTCAACCTTGAATGCAGCTAATTCGAATTTCCGTTGTTCGACCTGGCAGATGGGTGGTTTCATTATGTTTTTGGTTCTGTGGCTTCTATAATTGATTGTGTACAAACTTGTGATGTAACGAAACTCGGTCTAAGTGGCCTCCATGTACTGTATGTACTGTATGTATTCCATTATCATCACTCTTCGGTCAGATTTTGGTTTAAATCGAACGTTGGTGCAGCTAATCGCCTAGTCCAAGCAGGTCCCAAGCCTTATCGAGCTGTCAATGACGTTTCATTGGAGACTCCCTTTTCACTGCATAGGTCCTTCATGAAGTAGCGGTCCAGGTCTCTTGTTCATTCGTCTAGCATGATCCAGACGCTGGTCCATCCCGGTTTGCGCCCATTGCAAACAATCTTCGCTTGTCATGTCGAAGAACATGAAGTGCTCGCCATCAAGCATGTCCTTGACATCGACTAACACTTGTTCTCTGTCCAATTTTTATCCAAGTATTGTGGCTTTAATTTTAAAACAGCAGAGGCCTCAGCATGATTAAATCTCTATACCCTCGTCCTTATGAATGCACCATCAGTCCACAGTCGCAAGCGGTGGAAAGGTGAACTTTGATCTTGAAAGGTAGATCGTTCATTAATTTGCTCCTGTGATCTAATACTCTCGAAGCAACCACTTGGGAAGATAGGGGAATGTAACTGTTGTGCTTTATCCTAATCGTATTCAAGTATTGTGGCCTTAGAACAGGCTGAAGCCTCAGATTTTACATCAGCAAAACCTGTATGTTGCTGGAGCAGTTCAGAGCATTGAATTGATGCTTTGGAGTGCTCTGGAGTGCTCTGACTGCTCTGGCCGCTCTGAAGCTGTAGGCGCTGATGGAATTGATTGCCAACTGTCACAGAATGTCGGGCAAGTAACGTAAAAGGAAGGTGTTGCAACATGTTACAACACCTTCCTTTTATATCATATAACTGACAACTGGCAATATATATGTGGGAAACTGCCAGAATGTTGTATAAAAGGCACCGCTGTTCAACTCCAAGTTGAACGTTGAACTTGTACTTTTTTTCTTACTTCCTTCCAGTGTCACAACTTCTTGGTCCACATTCATTTCCTCTCTTGGTAAGTTCTTATCTATTTTCAGCATCAATTGACTAATATTTAGTAATGTCTAAAGGTTGTGGAGGCAGAAGCAGACTTAGAGAGCCTTGAGAGATGGGGGAAACAGAAATTGGGACATTTTGAGTCTTTGACTAGCCACTTAGTAGTAGTAAAGTAGTACTTATGTTGACGGCGCGCGCGCTCATACAATAAATGATGCATATGAACTCGCTATTATTATTGCCTGGTTACCATGTGAAATTTCTCAATTAAAATTAAATGGGGCTCAAAAGTTTGCTGTGTCGAATGATGGGTGGTCTCCAGAGAGCGCCAGAGCACTCTGGAGCACTCTGGAGAACATAAATGTTTTGCTGATACGCTCTTCTTTTGCCTGACTCAGAGCACTCTAGAGCACTCTAGAGCTACTATCCTTGCTCTGGCTGCTCCAGAAGCTCTGGGAGCTCTGGAGAGCTCTGGAGCACTCTGGAGTACATACAGGTTTTGCTGATGTATAAGTGTGGCAGAAGAAGTTCGAGCCCAGTGTATGGCATAGAGCGCAAGGACTTTCTTGTCGGACCATGGGACTGGCGCATACAATTTTATGTGACGAGATCTATTCTTACGACTACGTGCTACGAGAGGACCCCTGATAATAGGTGAGAAGGCCTTATCCAAATTCGCACCTTTTTGGTCCAAATTTCCGTGATATGCCTTATCCGAATTCGCACCATAGTGGCCGCTGCAGTGAAGTCTAAACAAAATTCGCACCTCAAATGGCCAAAATTGGGGTACTTTTCGACCGGTACCGGAGCTCTGCCAAAATTGTTTGAATACAGTAAAAAATTTTCACCTAAAAACGCACTTTTTGGGGGATTTTTGGAGGCCACACCCAAATTCGCACCGTACCCGACACATTTTCGAAAAATTCTGTTCGCACCTTACCGGCCGATTTTGCTCGATTTTGGATAAGGCCTTCTCACCTATTATCAGGGGTCCTGCTACGAGCGCACGCCAACTCCCCATCATGGGCGCTTGTGCGCATGGGCTGGGCATGGGAAATATGACATCACTTTTCAACCAGACAATTTGAAAATTTGACGATCTTTTATTCTTCCCCACTTACCACCAAGTGAAACCGCTCACGTTGGCACGAGTCGGCACGACCCAGTTGACGACCTACCGCTCAGACTATCCTCACGACCACTATGTCTCGCAATTTCTGCATACCAGGGATCATCTTCCTTTTTTGTGCTTTCGTTTTGAGTCTTCTCGTGTCCATATCTTTGCCTACGTTACCCGCGCTTGACATAGCTCGATCTCACCTGAATGGAAATGCAATTATCGATGGCGACACTGTAAACCAAGTCCGAGTATGTTCCTATTTACGCGTTTTTTTCCCTTCGCTTTTACTAACTTTTGGTCTATTAGTTCGGAGTCTGGTAATTCTACATTGCTCTTTATAATCTACCTCTTCTGACACAACGACCAGGGCTCCTTGCACATACAAGGACGATGGTTCAAGGATCTGTCAAAGTGCAGGGCATGGCTATTCGGTCGCCATTTCCGATGTAAACAAGGATGCCAATGTGATCATTGGCAGTGCCTGGACTCGTGGACTCGCTGTACATCCCGTTGGTGAGCATGTTCCCCTTCGCGCCCGTGCAATTTCTTTTGCTGAAATCTCTTTCCATCAGCCACGGCCGTAACTTTTATTGCATTGCTCTTCTCCTGCTCAACCCATGTCACTGTGACTCTTATTGCTTCGATTCTATCCTTCCTCGCTGCTCTCCTCACGCTGATTGCATTCGCGATCGACATTGCGTTGTTTGCATTCCTTCACCACGAGGTTGGGGAACTCACGAACGTTAACGGTTCTACAAACACCGCTCCAGGTCCGTTCTTCATGTCATTCATTTAGTCCATACGTCACTAACTGTTACTTGATGGACCCAGGTTTCTGGTTGACGTTCGTCTCGCTCATTCTCCTGCTCTTGGCTGGCTGTACTGTATGCTTTGGACGTCGCAGGGATCGCATGTCAGGCGCCTCCTCCTATCCTTCGTACCCGATGAATTCGACTACCAAGACTCCATTCTGGAAACGTTTCCGTAGGAATTAGGTGTCGGATGCGAGTGGCTGCCTTCAGACCCGCCGCGATTATAGTGGATGGACTTGGTTATGTGTGCAAGTGTGGCGCTCTTTCATTCAATTCCGATGACTTTTGGTGTTCCGTGGTTTAAATTATCCTGGACTCTTCCCCGTTTTATTACATAGAATACCTATAATCCCTCCTCTTTTCATTTTCTCCCTGATGGTCTTTGATACCCCGACAAATGTGGAGAAACAGATTGGGTTGGACTCCTTATATAGCTCAACTTATCACATACCATTTCCACTTCATATCCCTCGATCTACACACACTTTTTTTACCCTGTGCCGAATATTCATTTTGTATACCTCAGCTCAGGAACATAAGTGTCTCCAAGACTCTAACGCAACTCTGACGCATCCTTTCTTCCGCCTAATTCTCCTTCCATCCGATTATTTTTTCCTGAGTCAAGCTCAGGCAATCATATCATTGTGAGCGCGCCTGGTGAGTGATCGTGCGATGTCTCACGACCTATACTAACCTTTCCCTAACCTTTCCCTACAGTAGGGACCGCTCTTCCACCAGTCCACATATGGTTACCTCCGAATCCGGAGCTTCTCTGTGCTGATGGCAGGAGATTTTGAGGGTGCTCTAGTCGTCTGAACGGTTGCTCTGCTTACATGGGTGTGATTTCCACTTGATCTCCAAGTTTGTCGCTAGAGGGAGATGGAAATGCAGTGCACTGTCCACGAAATGTCCAAATTATATTCAATCGTGCACTGAAAGCCTCGGCGATACAAGTCTGCCCGAGACACAATCGACAAGGGGACCACGCACACTGATGTCTTGCCGGGTGGTGCTGTATTATTTTTCTTTCAGCTGCAAGTGCGTCTAGGATCGGACAGTTGCACGGCAATGCACTGAATGTATAGTCCGAACGTTACAAAAGAAGGGTATATCGTTGCCCGCGATTTCTTGACTTCCCCGCGCATCCAGGTCGTTCCAAGTCCCATAGAAAGCTAGCGCTCTTTCTGTGTCGAAAATGTCTAATAATAATTCTCCTAATCTCAGGCAGGGACCGAGAAATCCACAGGGGCTTGCCCCGCTGGTTGACGATGCAGGCACGAAAGAGATGAGGGAGGATGAGAAGAGCGAGAAGAAGATGCTTGAGGTAGAGGTCAAGGAGGTTCCTAGTGAACCTGTCGCTGTGGCTTGGGACGGTCCTAACGATCCGGAAAACCCCCAGAATTTCACTAATAGGAAGAAATGGACTATCACGGCTGTTATTTGCGTTTTGACTATCAATGCGTATGTGTTGATTTTTACCTAGGTAGCGAATTTCGCAAACTGACTGACCATTTCATTGTTCTTCGACGTCTACAGGACATTTGCCTCTTCCGCTCCAGCTATCGCAGCTCTTCGGTTGGAAGCACAATTTCATATTAGTGAAGAGGTATCAGAATTGATCACGGTAGTCTTTTTGCTGGGATATGTTTTGGGGGTATGTCCGCTCTGCCTCATTATCGTAAGGTCTTGACCCATTAAACTATTACATAGCCAATATTCTGGGGATCAGGAAGTGAAATGTTTGGACGTCGAAATGTTTCGCTACTTTCTATGGGCATCTACACCATCTTTTCCTCGGCCAAGCTCTTGCTACGAATATTGCGACAGTGTTCGTCTTCCGGTTCTTCTCTGGCATATTCGCGGTTGCACCTCTTATTGTAAGCGGAGGTACGTTATACACCTTTGATCTTTGTTTCTTCTAGTAGTAAATCAGTTTATCCTAGGTATACTGGCGGATATATGGAACGCACAAGGTCGTGGATACGCGACTAGTCTCTTTGGAGGTTGTGTGTTCTTGGGGCCATCACTGGGGCCTCTCGTTGGAGGATTGTAAGTGCATACAAGTTGAACTGATTCGGAGAAAACTTGAATTGTATATCCAGTGTAGCTGCAGACGAACATCTGGGATGGGAGTGGATCTTCTGGGTTATGATGATAATGGGCGGATTCTGCACAGCGATCATTGTGCTCTTCATGCCCGAAACATATGGACCGGTTCTTTTGACCTGGAAGGTGCGTAATAAGTTGTTCAATCATACTGGGTTTTCCAACTAAAAAACTTGTATACAGGCGAGGCGTCTAAGGAAACAAGACCCTGTTCGTAACGCAAATGTAATTTCCGACCATGAGAAGCTGGACTCTTCTTTTCATGGACTCGTGGACCGGACATTATATCGTCCTTGGAAAATGATGGCCAGCGAACCCATCCTTATCCTCCTCACCATCTACATGTCTGTCGTCTATGGAATTTTATATGGCTGTGGGTCCTTGTTCTTTATAGTCTCTCATTGTCTTGATTATTTTTTTTCAGTATTCGAGGCGTTCCCAGTTATATTTGTTGAGACTAGAGGTTTTACCATCACTCAACTTGGACTTTTATTCATTGGAATCGGAATTGGAAGCATCCTCACCACGATTATGAATCTATATTTTGCAAGAGAAGTCAACAAGATTATTCCCAAGTGGAAAGGTTTCCCTCCTGCTGAACTTGAGGCTCTATACCGGCATGGTTGGGTCGGTTATGCTGGTCGTTAGCACGTTTTGGTTGGGATGGACAGGAAACTCCCCAAGTATACCTTGGTACGTTCCGGGTATCAGTACGATCTTTGTCGGAATGGCTATCTCTGCGATATTTACCTCGATGATTGTGAGTCAATGTCTTTCGTTCGGAGTCACACTTCACTAATGCAATCGCTCAGGTTTACATTGTGGACACCTACTTGTGAGTCACTTCACCCAAGAATATGTGTTATTCTCGATTCCTTATGAGAAATTACTTTAGCAGGATGCTGGCTGCCACTGCCCTTGCAGGTAACACAATGATACGATCTGTAGTTGGATCTGTCTTTCCTCTTTTCACCGTGCAGATGTTCCACAACCTGGGCTATTGGCTGGGCTTCCACAGTGATCGCGTTGATCTCTCTGGTTCTGATGCCAATTCCGTTCTTGTTCTTCAAATACGGTGCGAAAATTAGGTCGAAAAGTAAATTTGCGCCTTGTTTAGTATGTTGCCTTGTTCTCTACGACGTGATTCGCAGATTCCCTTACATCGATATTTTTCTTCAGGATCTCAAGATCGCAAAGCAGATCCAAGAGCAAGAAGCAGAAGAGGTATAAATCGCTTATTTACAGTATGGCTTCAAACAGACTAACCAACCTGTATCTACAGGCCAATAAACCTTTCACGGTTGAAGGTCCATTCATCTTAGACCCAATGCCAGGATCGGGATCTCGAGCGATCAACGCAACCCTGGTTGAAAACATCCAACAGCTCACCAACACAGTCAGCGAAGTTCAATATCTCTTGAACGAAGCCGTGTCGAGTCAAGAACCTTCCTCTCAATCTCAACGAGAGATGGTAGACTCCATTCGTGAATTCAGAAACTCCATTGGAGCCCGTAGAGAAACCATATACGGTATCGGCCAGAAACCAATATCGGGATTGGCAACCATTCCGGAACGGTCGTCACGGGTACCAGCTGAAGGTTCTACCAACAGTTACGTCTGGAGTGTGCGGATGGCACCCATTGATCTCTCAGCGGTTACTGACCTTAATGGTACTGCGCTCAGCTTTGCTCGTATGACGAAGCGAGGAACCAAAATTTCTCCAAAAGTTCGTGGCCGAAAGGGAGGTCCCACCGTTCTGGTCATGTCGTGGAAGAATCAGGAAGAAGCTCGAGCCTTCTACGACGCCTGGTCTGAGGATCCTCCGTCCAACTATGCCACTCTGTCGGTAGTACCGAATTTCTAATGGGGAGTCTTTTAGTTCGGACTTGCGCTTGCATTTGTAGATCATACTATTCGCACATTTACTGTAGTCATTCCCTAGTTTCTGTACTTGAATGTTGTACTCTATTTATTACCACAGAGAACACAGGACGTTGAACCTACGCGCTACAATCTGGCGTCAAAGCGATCCTTAGCAAGAACGCGTCGCGTGCGTGCATACATATAATAAGCTGCCGTGATCGAACCGGCCGGCTATCAACCATTGCCAAATTTTGGCTTTCAATCACTTCCTTATTTTTTTCCACTGGGTCTATGATGCACCGCGTAGCAAAAAGGCTAGAGACGACTTTACTGTTGTCTCGTCAAAGCCTGCCTCGACCAGCTCGGCTTTATTCCACTCCTTCTCGCAAGTCAAATGCACCTGCCACAGCGACCCAGCAGGTTCCTCACTCCGATTACCCTTCATTCTTTCCCAGTCCCTCTAGAAGCGGTGAAAATGCAGCACCGCAAAGTTTTCCTGCAGACATGGAGACTTTTCTGAAGAGTTCTCCACGATACACTCTGCTTCCTACGCCAATTCCTACCAGCAGCTCTTCTCCGAAAAATTCGACCTGGCTAACAGACTCTGCAACGCAGGACTCTCTAGCCGTTATGGATGCCTGCTTATATCAACAATTTGACGTCCCCCGTGCCAAAGGTATCTTTGACCGGTTGCGAAGGGCAGGCGCTGCCAATCATGTATTGGATGCCCGGATGTACAATGCGTTCTTAGAGGCCTATCTCAGCATGGCTAATTCCAAGGCAGGAAATGACAGAGAATTCTGGTTAGAGTGTGCATGGGAACTGTTTCGGGATATGGAGGAGCCAGGAGCAATCATAGCACCCTCTGCTGGTACTTATGCCACTATGCTCTTGGCATGGCTTCAGTGAGTTCGCAAATCTATATATTTTAGTTCTTTTCTGACCTATGTCCAGATATGGTCCCGATTCCCCCAACCATGTCCCAAACTGCGGAGTCGTAGAGCCCAGCACTATACTCAGAAATTTGAAAGGCCGCGAGATTCCTATAGAAAATGTCGTCTCAGACCGTATCTTCAGTACATCGGAAGAAGCAGCACAGATCATCAAAATTCTTTCGAAGGCTGCCGCAGATTCGGGCTTTCATGACGTTGTCAATCTGTTGGGTCAGACTGAAGCCCTTGGCAGCCATTACCAGGACATATACGCCGATATACCGGAAGCCACACCTGTAATGCGTCCTAAAGTGAGTAAACTTCAGTTATCTCCGGGTATTTGGAACTCAAAGCGGTGAAATAGAAAAAAAGCTCTTCGACAACTTCATCGAATACTGAGAGCGAGGAAGAACAGGAACCCGAGCACGAGGTACCTTTCAACCTTTCCAATCTGCGACGACATCTAGCGAACGTGTGCTTTGCTCGTCGTGTTCTCCCCGAAGATGTCATAGCGCGACAGAGACTGCTAGAAGAGTCCGTCTATGATAACGCCAAGGAGCGACAAAAACATGAAACGGAAATGTTAGAGCAGCTCGGTCTCGAGACAGCCAACTTGCGACAGCCTGATCTACGCCGATGGATGTGGGATTGGCATACACGACTTCAGGAGCGGCTTAAAGAGGAGATCAAAAATATAGAAATTTTAGAGCGGAACAAGTCAGATCTCTGGGTCCAGTTATTTCCGTATCTTTCCTTGGTCAAACCAGAAAGACTATCCCTCATCACGATTTTTGAAATCATGCGACTGCAGGGCTCCGGTGGTGTCTCGGAAGGCATGAAGACGACGCGGGCGTTGATCACTGTGGGGAAGGCGGTAGAGAGCGAGTACAAGACGCAGATATGCAAGAAGAATAATATCAGTCTCCCCACTATCGGTCGAGTGGGTGATAACGGGTACTTTTCCAACCTCGGGTATAACAGCTTGTTGGAACGGCGGATAGTAGCTGCCAGGCATATGTCTGATGGGGAGGCGTGGACTGCGGCCTGGACACAGGCTACAAGAGCCAAGGTCGGGAGCATCTTGGTGGAGTGTCTAATGGATGTTGCAAAAGTGACGAGATCTGCTACCCACAAAGTCACAGGGGAAATAATGTAAGTCTGAAAAATTGTGTATTATTTCAGCACATCTCATACCCGTCTACAGCTCAGAAGTTCAACCTGCATTCCATCATACATACGAACATAGCCGTGGTCAGAAGCTCGGTGTCATTCGGCTCAACCCTGCGGTTTCCGAGCGACTTGCCAAGGACAGCGTGCGGGAGACCGTCCATGCTCGACATTTACCTATGCTCGTTAAACCGAAACCCTGGTTGGGTCTCAGACGGGGCGGTTATATGTTCAGCGAAGGTGAGCTTGTGTTACTCCCCTCATATCAGATGGCCTTTTGCTGACCATCTCCAGTCGAGGCAATGCGCTTCAAGGAATCTATCGAACAACAAAATTATTTCAATCATGCTTCCGAGTTGGGTAACGTCGAGCTTGTTTATGCCGGCCTTGACGTTTTGGGGAGTACGCCATGGAAGATCAGTCGGAAAGTCTTCGATGTCGTCTTACAAGTTTGGAACTCTGGAGAGAAGCTGGGAAAACTCCCGCCAGCTGTTTTTCCAGATCCGGAGCCTGTGGCACCTGACGGTGCTGACATCAAGCTGCGCACAACCTACATGCAACGTATGAAGGGATGGATGCAGGCGAAAGCCAACAACCACTCTGACAGGTGTAATGTCAACTATAAGATTGAAATTGCTCGGACTGTGAGTTTTGGCTTAATTTTCCATCCAGTTTTATGCTGATTTTACGTTCTTCCAGTTCCTCGGAGATACTATTTACTTTCCGCATAACATCGACTTCCGTGGCCGTGCCTATCCAATCCCTCCGCATTTGAATCACATTGGTGACGATCTCAGTCGTGGACTTTTGGTTTTCGCAGAATCCAAGCCTTTGGGAGAACGGGGTCTGCGGTGGCTAAAAATCCATCTATCCAACTTGTACGGTTATGACAAGGCGAACTTTGACGAGCGTGTGCAGTTTGTTCACGATCATTTGGAGGATATATATGACAGCGCCACTAAGCCTCTCGATGTGAGTCTTGTTTGAACATGCAGTGGACTCAACTCTGACGATACTTGTAGGGTAATCGGTGGTGGACACTCGCAGACGACCCTTGGCAGTGTCTCGGTGCATGCATGGAACTTCACGCCGCCCTAACGTCCGAAAATCCCACTGAATACGAGTCATGTCTACCGGTGCATCAGGATGGAACTTGTAATGGTTTGCAGCACTATGCCGCCCTGGGAGGTGACTCTCGTGGCGCACAACAGGTTAATTTGAGTGCCGGCGAACGTCCATCAGATGTTTACACCTATGTCGGAAACATGGCAGAGGAAGCTATTAATCGGGATATTGCCAAGGGAGAAAAGTATGCGGCCATGCTTAAGGGCAAAATTACCAGGAAAATTGTCAAACAAACGGTACGTTTCATTCTACCTATCCGTTGGCTGTGTGTTCATCTGTATCTAGGTCATGACGACGGTGTACGGCGTCACTTTCATCGGTGCTCGAGAACAGATTGAAAGGCAGCTCAAACTTACGAAACAATTCCCTGAAGAGGAGGTCTGGGGTGCTTCGGCCTACCTTGCTAAAGTGGTGCGTTGAATTGCTTCGCATTCTTTCCTAGACTACTAATCTGAGTACATCCGCTAGGTCCTTGATTGTATTGGAGATCTGTTCACCGGTGCCAAGGATATTCAACACTGGCTTACTCTCTGCGCTCGTCTAATCGCCAAAGCTATTCCAGAGGAACGTATACCGGAAGCCCTTGCCGAGTATCGAGGACGAAAGAAGGCCAAGAAGGTTACCAATTCGAAGAAGAAACAAGAGCTCCCCGCCGAATTTTTGCGCAAGGAACAGATGACCTCGGTTGTTTGGACAACGCCTCTAGGACTTCCAATCGTACAGCCCTACCGGAAACCAAAGCGTAAACAGATCGTTACTTCCATGCAAACGGTTTACATCTCCGACCCCAATTCACCCGCCGAAGGTTCGTATCTTTTGATGTTCTGCGTCGCGTATGAACGAACTGTCCTGACCTCGTTGCTGCTACAGTGAACGCATTGAAACAGGCCACCGCTTTCCCTCCCAACTTCATTCACAGTCTTGATGCTACGCACATGATGCTCACTGCTCTCGAATGCCGGGTAATTTGCGTCTCCTTCTAGTCTCTATCGCTCATGCTGATGCCTTCTCTAGACCCAAGGATTGACTTTTGCTGCTGTGCACGACTCTTACTGGACTCATGCTTGTAATATTGATGAAATGTCCGGCATCATTCGTGATACTTTTATCGCGCTTCATTCCTCGGATGTCCTCAAAAAGTTGTCTGACGAGGTACGACTAGGCTTTCTTCTTTTCATCCTCGCAGCGGGGCTGACTTGTGTCTATAGTTCAGAGAGCGGTACCGCAATTATAAAATCCCCCTCGTCAGTCTTCACAGCGGCGTTTTAGCCAAAGCCCTGAAACAATCTGGTGCTCGTATCGTGGCCACTGCGGAACAAGCCAAATCACTACCGTCCATTGCCGGCATCTTGGATATTTCGGATACAGGAAACTCTAGTATTGAAGAGAACATAGAGTCGCCTGATTTAAAGGCTCTACTTGTGGATCTGGCCGAAGAGCGTGAAGCAGCTAGGTCGACGGCGTCCGCCGCCGCTGCTACCGCTGACAGTGACGGTGATGATGCCGAGACGCAAGAGGACTTCGACGAGGACGAGGAAGATTGGGAGTCTCCTCGTGTCAAGGCAGCCCGCGTAAGGAAGGCGAACGAAGACCTTCAGGCTATCGAACTTTTGGGCAAGTTTGTCAGTTTGGTGGATATATTGCCGCCATTGCCCAAGAAGGGTGACTTCAAGGTCGAGGCTATCAAAGCTTCTCAGTACTTCTTCTCATAGCCCTCTCCTGTTGCATTATCCCTGCTCGCTTTCTGCCACAATCCTCATCTTACACTCACATCACTATTCACGTATCTTATTATCATATATCGTAGTTCCTGCACTAGCATTGCACACTGTATTCGATAGCATACTTCGCTATTCAAGCTGTAAACCAAAGCAAAATAGAATTAATTCACTCGGAGACATTTTGACCAGAGTTTCATTTCAAGCAAAACGATTTATTTGCGCCAAGTCTATACTTTTCCACATCCACTGAACACAACTATATCCTCGTTAGTGATGGTGCTCTGCAGGCTTCGGGAGGTCTTGCTCGAGGAAACTGAGGTATGCGTCAGCTCCGCTAACTGTTTCGTCGGTCGAAGAAGACTTGGCGACGGGCTCGGACGCTGAAGCGGGCTCAGCAGCATCGTATGCAGCCAATTCGGACGCGATATCGGAAGGAACAGAGGGAGCCTTCGGGGCAGGTGGAAGGGAGTACGATTTGACGACACCAACGTGTGCATCCTTGGCCTAGGTAAATCATTAGCTTCCAAAAACTGCTTAACATGAATGGACCATGCTTCACAACTGCCGGAGCCTTGTATGCCTTGATTTCCTTCAAATAAAGGTCTTGAACAAGATCTACGGGCACATCCGGAATGAAAAACTGCTACGTTTTGACAAATTGAATAGGCTACCTTTTCGCGCAACGACAGAGGAGGAGAATAAGCGAGCGCGAGATGCATTTTGGGCCTTTAAAAATTGAAATATTAACGCGAAAAGTAGAGTGCATCCATTAGAATAACTTACAGCGTTAGCAGACCGTCTAAGAATGGCCGACATGGTGGTACAGGTTAGGGTTATGAAGATCTCACGGGTAATCTCGGCAGACCTAGGCCTGCATACAACTTTACACTTAACCACCATGTTCTCTCGCATTGCTATTCGTCGTGCCCCAAGGTTGGCATCCATGTCGGTTCGTTACTCCTCCAGCGTAAAGGAAGGCTCGGTTGCTCAGTCAAAGGGTTTCAAGTACGTATACAGCAGTTTTTGCGAGATGTGCTGTAGTCTTACAATGTTTTCTTTTAGAGAAAAAGAGAGCGCAGTCGAGAGTATGCAGCCCAAATGGCTTCTGGATTCCTTCTGATGTGGCTTTTATCTAGATGAATACGTTCACAGGCAGGAGCACGCTTACTTGAAGAAGTTGAAAGCAGATGTATGTACGCGTTCAATCGTGGCTCATACAAAACTTATACTTTTCTAGATCGAGCTGAAGAAGACTGAGCTTGTATGTACTTTGGTTGTACTTTAATATGGTCTCTTACTCATGTTCCTTGCAGGAGAAGCTACAGAAGGAACATTCCGAAGTAGCTGAGAAGAAATAAATGTTAATGAATTGGATTGTTGGTACGTGTTATATATATACAGTTACTTATGAACATTACTCTGATCATCTTTCATTTCATAGGCTACTTTGAACGTTACGTTTAAATAAAGAACATGTCTAGGTAGTACCAGCAATAACGGTTTCTCTCGTTCGATCCTCGCACAATCCGAAGCTGTCGTATATAGTGAATACAGTAACCGTTAATGCCAATGTGTTCCTCTCGGTACACGCGGCCGTTAATTGTTGTTGTTCTAGTTCATAGTTCATCATCGACGTTGAGTCTCCGCCAGACCTAGATGTTTCATATTGTCAACGTCTTAAACTTTTTGCTTTCTTTCGAATCAGTGAACCTCGAATTGCTAACTATTCAATAACACTGGCATCTGCTGTACACCTAGATAAATACTTCTTCCGTCTCTTCGTCCTTCGACAATATCCACAGGCAGTCCATTTCAGCAATGGATTGCTCGATATCCAACCAAGCTGCATGCCTCGTGTTGCTTGTGTCTCAACTTCCAAGCACTTTAGCGCTACCGGTAGCTGTAGCATTTACTATTGCTCCTCGTACTCTGGGCTACATGTGCGGATATGTTCCAACCGTGAAGAGGAGCCTCGAAAGTCTCGAGAAGACTATCGGGGTCATGGAAGACGTTTTAAAAAACCATTCTGGCAACTGTGTTCATAATGATGACGTGCAATATCGCTTGAAGCGGTCGGTTACCCAATTTCCTCATATTTTATCGAAGTATTAATAACATATCGACCTGTAGACTTCGAGAACAACAAAATTTCCTGCAAGCTCGACATCGTCTTCTGCTTGGAGGAGACTATGCATCATGGAAGCATAGTTACTTTTTCTCCCTATGGGTGCTTTTTCAGCAAGTCCAAAAAGTCAGAAATCAAGCTCGTAGTTTACGAGATGTGTTGCTGGTGAGTTGCAATTACATTGTTTTCGTTCGTTCCCTCATGATCACTGACGCATAAATTTTGTTTCATTTTATCAAGAGTGATATAGAAACCGAGTATGAAAGTCGGTTCAATAGTGACACTAGCTCAGACAGAAAGAGCTGTTGTGTATAGTTTGCTGTTTGTGTTCTCCACAAGCTTTCCGCTTTCCTCGTATCTTTCTCGATTTGAATTTACGAAATACAGTAATCAAAATAGGCTAGTACCCAAATTGTACCCAAATTGCAAGACGCTGAGGTCCAGCGCTCAACCAATCAACCTTTAGTTCCTTGTACCTTGATGGAACCTAGCAGTTATTATGGGACCCACTCCTATCGGTCTTTCCGATTTTGACCCAAGACCATTATCTGCCTTCTATATGGCGCTATATGATACCTAGCCCCGTATGATGCAGGCATGAGGACCTGACGACCGGGGCCGACGAGCCTCGTACTGGATAACTTCCTGTTTGCTTCGCGTAGCATTTTTTATCCCGTATGCCGAAGCGCATATTCTTTCAAGATGATAGAGCTACGATCGCAACATGAAGATATCTCGCAGTTCGGAATGTTTCCTATCGTAGACTCGTGCTTAGGAACCGGATGTAAGTACATACATAGTTGCATATGGCACGTATTTGCTTCCGTTGCTGCGCTCGAGACTGCTAAATAGGTAGTTAGGTTGGAAACATATGAAGTAGCGATTTGTGCTGATTTGAGCTGATTCTTTAGTGAAATACGAAATACACACACAGCATGTTGGAAACAAGTAGTGCGTACGCCCCGGCGCAAATGTCAAAGCGATCTTTAGAAATCCAAATTAAGAAGATGCTGCGTATCGGGTGCATTGCTATTGAAATTAAGAAGACGACGAAGTGGACTTTTTTAGCCAAAGAGGGGATATATGTAAGTAGAAGCTGAATGAAGATTCAGTGTCGGACCCTTATTCCGTCACGTACGCGCTGTTACGCGTTACTGCAATCATGCAGAATTACGTAACTTTTCAGTTCTTTTTCTGGGTTAGCCTATCAAAGATCGTTCGCATTTGCGCTCGGCCAATTCGATGAACTTGGGACAACTGTACCTGTACATCTCTGTAAGTCTTCCTTCTTTGATGAATACTTTGAACTTGTTAACATGTACAGTACTACTGAGCGCTGTACATGAAATAACGCAAACTTGACGCAAACTGCAGTGCTACCAGAGCATGCGGCAAAAGCCCATTGTGCAGAAGGCTATCACTGTTATCTGCGCTCCGTGCTCCGCACTCCACTCTAGCCACTGAGCTCACCACAATTTCATTGGTTTTTCTGTAGGTGCCTGAGATCTCAGAAGCAGGTTCCCGATTTTCCAGGTGCAGAGACATATTCCGAGATATGGAGGGTTCATCATAAAAGAGCTCCACCGTATCTTTTTACCCATCCCTCCTCTCGAGTTTTGGATCTCCCGCAGCAGGATGGCAAGTACGCAACCAGTCCCTGCCCGTCAGGACAGCGCCTTCATCGATGATATCGAGAAGAAGGACGTTGATACACCTTCCAGCAATGAGAAGCTTGGTGACTTGGACACTCCGGTTGAATCGATGTCGGGGGACGATGCCTCAGAGCAGATTCGACTAAAGGAAGTTGAAGAACTCGAGGTATGTATTTCACCAGCTTCTAGTTCACGTTCTTGCTCACCTCGTTTCGTCTGATACTAGGCTCGACTGGCCGCCGGTACCGCCGACGATCAGGAGTACCTTGTTCAGGACGCACACGACATTGCTATCAAGGTTTTGAGTACTCGGTGAGTGCACAGAGTGGGTACCAGTATCAATCTGACACTTTCTTCCAGTGACGACTATGAGCTCCCGGTTGTGACGTTCCGCATGCTCTTCCTCGGCCTTGGTTTCTCTGCTTTCGGGTAAGCTAGTTGGTACATAGTGTATTGCCTGCATCATCTAAACTTGGCTGTGTATAAAGATCGGTCCTTGCTCAACTGTACTACTTCAAGCCTCAAACTCTCACCGTTTCGCAAGGTATGCCGCAGTTTATTTCATAATAGGAAATTTCTAACATATGCATGCAACGCAGGTTTCCTGTTGATTATGCTCTACTTCTTTGGCAAGGGTTGGGAGAAGGCACTTCCTTCGCATGGTCTGTGGTGGTACTTGAATCCCGGACCTTTCAACATCAAGGAGCATGGTATGCTATCACCTCACACCTTTTGCATCGTTTCATTGAAGCCCACCTCAAGGTGCTGCTCTTATAATGGCGTCGACTGCGAGTGCTTCCGCGACAGCTATCCAAGTCATCTCCGTCCAAGATCTCTACTAGTATGTTCACTTCTTTTTATTCTACAACGGCGTTCTGACGTACGGGCCGCTAGTGACAACAAGCTTAACCCCGGAGTGGCCATCTTCACACTACTCTCTTCGCAGCTGATTGGTTATGCATTTGCTGGACTCCTTGTAGAGTCTCTTGTATACCCCTCGATATGTTTCTGGCCTGTAAGAGATGATAACTTATCTGGTTCAAGGCTTTCCTGACTTCACGTTGACAGTCGGCAATTTCACCGGCTAACATGTTCCAGGCGTAACTACCCATCTCTTATTTCTGGCTGGTACGGGTGTTCATGTGTTTATGTGGCTTAGACTTCACTTCGACGGTGGTTTGTCGAGTAAACGAACCAAGATCTTCTGGCTTACCTTCACGGCGATCTTCTGCTATGAAATCATTCCTCAATGGATCTTCCCGCTTCTTACTGGTGTCAGTATTTTCTGTCTCGCAGACAACACATCTGCGACGATGCGCAAGTGAGTTTCCTCTTTTTCTATACTGCTTCCGATAGCTGATGCTGCAATCGAAGCGTCTTTGGTGGTGCGAGTAATAATGAGGGGATGGGGGTAAGTTTATAATAATCTACGTACGATCTTTAAGCAAAATTTTTTTCATAGCTGCTTGCCGTTTGCTTCGACTGGAACCTTATTGGGTCATCATGTCTTTACACCCCACTTTGGTTACGTTACCGATATTAGTTCTTGAAGTTTGGTGTTCATTATGTCTCTTCAGGACCCAGCTGAACTGGAACATTGGTATCGGTTTCACTGTGAGTTCCCTGGACGTATACATTATCTGTACATCGCTAATATACCCAGTAGTATATCCTTATGTCGGCTGTCAGTACTCCCTATTCTTTACGCCGATGCAGTGACCGTAGATACTGACGAACCATTTCGATGTCAAGGTCTACTACGGAAATGTTTGGCACGGACTCAATGTGTGTTTCCTGAACGTTCTTTCTTTCTGCTTTCTAACTGTATTTTTAGTTCCCATTCATGTCTCAAGACATCTTCGATATCAATGGTTTATAATTTCTTTGTTCCATGTCTCCTAGATGGCTGACTGGCATTGTTACTTCTTTCCAGGCAATGAGGTTTGCTCATCCATACATATTCCATGTCATACGCATCCTAATACAATACGATCGTCCAGTACAACCAAACAGCCATTCTCACTGACAACAAGTTTGATCAAGCCAAATACGACCAAGTCGGAGTGCGTGCTTTTAACAACAGATGTTTTCTTCCTCTTACTTAATTGATGGTTTGTTATAGCCGGCATACTTCTCATCAACGAATGCACTATATTTCATTACAGCCAATCTTGCTATGAGTGCAACTCTTGTGCATGTCATTCTCTTCTACGGTGAACAGTTGAAGCCCTTCATCTACGCCATGAACCCATGGAACAAGAATGTCACTGTCGTTCACGACGAGCATTACATTGTTATGAAGCGGTGAGTATAGCTTCACTAGTGAAGCTACTCGCAACTGAAATCACGGCAGATACGATAAAGTGCCGAGATATTGGTTCCTTCTATTACTCGCTGCCGCATACGCCATTGCACAGGCCACAGATTACACAGGCCATTCGAACTTTTCCTGGTGGCAGCTCACAGTGGTATGTGATGTGGTATCTTTCTTCACTATCCCGTCTAAGTTGCTCATGCATTGCAGATTCTCATTCTTTCCTTAGTATTTGTGAGTTCTGGTGGATATCTTTTTTTGCTTCTTAATCAACAGGAATCACATCCTCCAGACGACGGCCTACTGTACTACTTCCGCCATTCTCGGATTCTCGGAGTTTAGCACCCAACTAGACGGCTTCTACTCGATGTATGTTTACCTTATTGAACACAGGCAGATGCCCAATACTGACCTGCGCACAGGATTGGTAGTTACATGGCACCTGGTGACCCTAGTAGGTGTCAACTCGACACGACTTCCGGTCACTGTCACGATCCTTATTGTTTTTCTAGTTGCGAACATGTACGCCGCACTGTATGGAAGTCAGGTAATTGAGTTCAAGCTGAGTTTGGATTGCATCTTCAGCTAACCTTCGAAAAACTTTATAGCCAACAGTTCAAGGGATCACCCTTCTCGGAGACTTGAAGCTGGGACAGTATCTGAAGGTAAGGGATCGTAATTAAGCGGTCAGGGTGATGTCGGACTAATTCGCCTTGACAAGATTCCCCCTAAAGTCAATTTCCTTGTTCAGGTCCTTGGATGTGTTGTCGGTGCCCTTCTTAATTATGTTATGGAGCTATCCATTGTCGCGAATCAACGTGCAGCACTACTCAGTATCGCTGGGACCCGTCTCTGGTCAGGTCAGAATGCGCAATCTTTTAACTCGAACGCTATCGCATGGGGCGCGCTCGGTCGGGAAATGTTCAGTCCTGGCAAGACGTATTACATGGTCCCGGTTGCTCTGGCCATCGGCGCTGTCATGCCCATTCCGGGATACCTGCTTCATCGCAAGTTCCCCAAGAACCAATTTTTCGCAAACTTCAACACGGGCGTTGTTTTGCAGTACTCCTGCTACTTGTCTGGTAAGTGATCAACTATCGTCATAAGCAGTTCAATCCTGATGTACTGCTTCTAGTTGGTGTCAATACACAAGTTAATACAGCGAGTGCACTGGGTGTATTGTCGCAGTACTGGGTAAGAAGGAGGTATCCGAGATGGTTCACAAAGTGTATGATCATTTTCTCCCATCTCCATGCAACGCTTGACTTGTGAAACAGACAACTATATTATTGCGGGTGCGCTCGACGGAGGCACCCAGGTTATTAGTTTCATCCTTAACTTCGCCGTGTTTGGTGCAGCAGGAACAGAGGTCGACTGTGAGTGTTTCGTTGATTTCTATATATGCACTGGACTGAAATCAACGCGTCCTTCCCCTATCCCTTCTACTCACCGCTCCACCTCCGCTCCTCCTTGACGCGTGTGAAAAGTTCCGAACTGGTGGGGTAATGATTTCAATCTTTCAGCGGATAGATGTCTAGCTCCGCCTTCCTGATAGTCGTATATAAGAGTATTACTAAGGGGTGTTTTCAGTGATGCCTTCCTTTTAATGTTTCTATATACTGTGTTTCTAATGTTACAACTTATCTGTAGAAGCTTTTTGGACCTTTTTGTACGCTCCCTCGATCAAACCGGAGGATCAGGCCGAGTTAAGCGCGTGAACTGGTACTTCCTCAAGGATATTCCTAGTCCTTCTTGCTCTAGGATATCCATGATACTCACTTGAGCTGTCTTGAGAGTCCATGACGTAAGGTCAAAGCTGATCATAGCGAGTTTTAGCGCCAAATTAGCGCCTCTATTCAGGCGTACTGTGTAAGTATAATACTGTAATATGCAAGAGAGCTCCTGTAGAAATCCTAGCCATCTAGTAAAGATGACAGCTCTGAGTCGATATTTTCTCACTATCACCTATCTATCTATAAGTGGCATGATGGTATTATCGATGAGACCAGGTAGAATCATTCAAAACATATAGCGCACGCGGGAAATGTGGCAACTGTTGCAATTTTTTATTCAGATGATTGATAACAGAAATGTACTACATAGTAACAGCTGACCTACAGTACTAATTCAGTTCCTTTTATATTGGAATTCTGAGGATCGGGTCGAAGACGAGGATATCGGGAGATCGGAACCCCGATAGCTAGTATGTAGTAGCACATATGATTCTTCATGATATTTAATTCCTGTTGAGCTACTTATTCATCTCTATTCATCTCTATTCATCAGCGCTGGCGCCCGAAAAGTCAACATTCACATCCTAACTTGTATCACCGTACAGCCGCAAACCCCGATGAAGTACATCCTGTTGCTATTCAGCGGTCTGCAGTTTGGCTTAAATTAAATTTGAATGTATTTCCTTGGATGTATGGAAGTGTTATAACTTGTTGGTGGGCCGACTTATCAGGCATAAAAGTTTTCTGAAGTTGCGAGCGGTATAGGTATTTGTTACCGAAAATACCGTCACATAAAATCTTTGGGCAATCGTTTAGAAGCAGCGCACCAGAACTTGAGACTACCCCGGGTAGGATATTCGGCATGATTCACCGTACAAGTATCACACATAGCTCAGTGCGTTGCCTTTGCTATTCTATTATCGCAATAATACTGAAATGGTCTTACAGTCAATGCAGCATTCCCTCAAATCGCAATATGGGATATGTATCGATTTACGTCACTCATTGATTATGCACCAGCTACTGCGACTGCGAAAACATCCTTATTGGGCTAACGCTGTGTCCGAATGATCCTTGAATCGAAGTTGATCATGAATAACCCAGAATAAACCAGCTATTCGTGGCAGTACAGACCCTGAATGGCCCCTCTCTCATTAGTAGGCTAGCAGGACGGTATGTCAATCCACAAGTTTGTTGTCCACAAAGTAATCTTACCTTCTATGGCTAGACTTTTAAAGGAAGGAACTTGAAAGGACGCTAGTTGAGCGCTCACGAATTGAAAATTGATGGTATGTATTCAACTTATTGTACCCATTCATTCAGGACGGCTCCGGATCCCTGAAGGATCCTTTCAGTCCTTTCACGTTAAGGTGATAACGGGAGGCATGTCTCGTCCGTTGTTCCGACCAACTGTAACTTGTCAAGCAGTTCCTGGACCCACGGGGAAAGCCCGATGTCGTCGTATTCATCCCACAACTCAATAAAGTGGCAGGACCTAACTCAGATGGATCCATCTTTCTTGGTAGTCCTTAAAGTACAACACGTGAGACAGGATAGTGCTATTCGGACTGCCAGTGCAAGCTATCATTGCAATTCATTTCGATCACGTCAAGGTATTCGTGCCCGTGTATTCGATTAGTTTATGCCCAAAAGAGGAAAAATCAGTACTAAAGGAATTCGCCACAAAATATCGGCTCGCCACGAAAAAACGACACATACACCACGGTCGGGAGTATATAAGACCCTAGCAAACTTACATTTAGTCCCGAAAATGTTCAGTGTATTAATCTCTTCCCTCCCTCTATCTCGATGGCTGCAAGCCTCGATTGTCATCGCTTTTGGTTGTATTGCGTATCGGGGGCTGATGTTCCGTCGAAAGAGACTTCCTCCCGGCCCTAGACCTGCACCTATAATTGGGTGAGAGCTTGATTCCCTAAAACTCCAGGACTCACTCTGATGCCAAAGAATATGCAGAAATATCCTCCAAGTACCCTTTACCTCACCGCAGGAAACATTCGCTGAATGGCTGCATGAATATGGTACGTAGTCTTTTATCATGTACAGATTTAGGTGTTCTTATCCTGACTACAGGAGACGTTGTATATCTCAAAGTTCTCCGACAACCTATGTTGATTTTGAACTCGTTGGAAGCGGCCCAGGATCTGCTGGATAAGCGAAGTGCTATCTATTCAGATCGGCCCAACTTCGTCTTGTTAAATGACTTGTAAACACTGTCTCTCATTTCTTCTTCCTCTGTCACTGATCATGGCTATTAGAATGGGGTGGCAGAACGCCTCGACACATGTCCGATAGTGAGGCATCTATCATATTTGATTTCAGAATCATCGGCTTAGAATCTTATGACAGTGGACCACGCTTTCGGAAGCACCGTCGATTCATTCAACAGACATTCAATTCGCAGGCGGTGGCGTCTTTACGGCCTGTGCAAGAAAGGGAAATCTGTTATTTGATCCAGAATTTAATAGATAAACCTGAGCGGATTTCTCAACATTTACAAAGGTATATATGAGTAGACGTCTTTTCCTATGAGTTGACGTTGCTAATACTTGGTTAGGTTCGCCGCCGCAATGATCATCAAGGTCACATATGGGACGGATGTAACATCGAACGATGACCCATTTGTACAGCTAGGTTGGTATCTAGGATTTTGTTCACGGAGATCCAAGCTGAAATAATAGTTTCGTGCAGCTCAACGCGGTTGGTGGACTAGTTCTTTTCGAAATAACCATGTTATATATCGGTTTCAGCGGGATCGTTGACCATTCAGTCGGGCACACCGGCGGCGACCTTGGTGGATTACATCCCTGTCATGAAGTGCGTGAGCTTTCGCATCCAGCTGGGTAGACCCGAACTCATTCATACATAGGTACATCCCTACTTGGGCACCATTGGCAGGCTTCAAACGAAACGCAGGAATAGTTAAAGAAGCAGTCGACAGTATGTTCAACGTTCCTTACGAGATGGTTAAAAGTCAGATGGTAAGCGCAAACGTCAATGCTGCTGTTGCTCTTGTAGTTGTCTCACACAAGACTTGCAATGGCACTGGCAGATATCGGGGACAGTTTTCCCTTGCATGACTTCCAGGTTAATGGAGGCGTGTAGCCCTTCCGGGGTGCATTCTCTGTCGTCAGAAGATGAAGCAGATATTAAAGGAGTGGCAGGTACAATGTATTCAGGTAAGCATCGACATCCTCCTTGGAATTCCAACGTCTATCATCGCTTATCATATGATCCAAACCAAAAAGCTGCCGAAGATACAGTCAGTCTAGCTCTCTTTCTTTACTAGTACTACTTAACTTGACATGGATTGAACAAACTCTCGTGTAGACTGTCTGCGTCATGTCAAGCTTTGTCCTGGCTATGGTGCTGCATCCTCAAGTGTTCAAGAAAGCGCAAGCGGAAATGGACGCTGTCGTAGGTAAAGACAGGCTGCCGAATTTTGAGGACAGAAGCTCGCTACCTTACCTAGAGTGTGTCGTCAAAGAAGCATGCAGGTAAGTAATAACGAAAACCTCATTAAACCTCCGAGTCTTGTGATGCTCACAAATGGTTAGATGGAATGTCCCTGTTCCTCTGGGCATACCACATCGCCTGATGGACGATGATATCTATCGAGACTATCATATACCCAGAGGCACGACCGTGGTACGTACCTCACGTTCCGATTTCGGTTATAACTAACCTGGGATGAATATAGATGGCGAACATCTAGTCAGTTCAATACTTTATCGGTCAAAGCGTTTTTTATCGATACTAATCCTATATTTAGCGCCATCCTACAGAATTGTTCACAGCCGCGACTCTTTCGACCTGAACGGTATATTGAAGATCCCAAGCTTCTTGATCCGCGCGACGCCATCTTTGGTTTTGGCCGCCGGTCAGTAATCTCAGATCCAACTTTACCGACTGAAGTACTTATTTGCTTATTTTATTATTATTTTATTTAGTCGCTGTCCGGGAAGACATTTCGCAGACCAAAGTATTTGGTTGGCTATTGCTTCGTTGGTTTCTACGGTTGATATTTCCAAGGCTAAGGATAGTCTAGGGAATGAGATTACTCCTGAAGCTGCGTTTCTCAATGGATTCGTTCAGTGCGTGCTCTTTAGACTGGGGTTTTTTTTTTGGCATATTCAGGCGTTCCTTTGACGAATGGTCTTTTTACAGCCATCCTGCAGAATTTCCTTGCAGCGTTCAGCCTCGATCGGAAAAAATTTCGATGATGATTGACCAATCCCTCGCTGATATTCTTAAGATTTAGCTTAACTTTATCGATGCCCATGGACTCTTACAACGAGAGGCTTGATTGTATGACTAGTAATTCGAGCGTTAACTGTTCCTTCACGATCACCACAGACCTGTTTTTCTCCTTACGATTATTTACAATTTTCTCGATATACTACTGTAACCAAATAATCACGGAGGACTCTCCGGTTGTCACTTTCGGACTAAATCACTAAATCACAAAGAAGTTAGACATAACTAGAGAGCCGCGCGTCACTAGAGTCTATTTCGATGACCCAGCAGTTCAGCTCTATCTTACTGTCGCCGGTTCCAACACGTTATGCCGACTGGTCGACGAAGGCAGCGCGTGAAACTTATTCCAGTAACCGGGGATAGGAGGTTTATGAGGTCCTTCTAGTGACTTTGTTGCTTCTCACAGCGTCCAGCCCTGAGTTTGTGGATCCGGAACTTTATCAGTCTGACCAATTTGACAGCACTGATATTTAATGAAAGGAAGGAGGAAGGTCTAAGAAGGAAGGAAGGAATGGAAAGATATCACCCGGGCCCTAGTGTGTAGAAGAAAGAATAGTAGTATAAGCTGAATGTTATTCTCGCAATAGTTCCGAGTCTGAGTCCACAACTTTCCCATTCTGACAGTCATGCGATATTTAATGGGAGGATGTCTTCCCGGTATTGTACAATGTGATATGATTCAACAGCTTTAAGAATTTCTTCCAGAACCAGGATACTTTTGTCGCTACTAAGGAGGAAAACCCTTCAATTCTTTCAAACACATCAGAAGAAATTGTATCCCTCATACGCGCGTTGTACGAGACATTTCTCACCTAGCCAAGCATATATATATATGTATACGTGTATTTGTTCAAAGCTCGCTCAGTCTGTTCCCGATTCCAAGCAACCAAGGTCTTCCGGAGAAGCATTTTATATAGTACTAATAGCCTCAGGGGGCTTATGATTGATGAACCAAGTATTGTAGTCTTTAGTAGTTATACAGCACAGGAGTTGAGGCCTCACCCAGTCCCGAAGACGGTTTCTGTAAAGCATGAGTCGGCGAGAACATTAAAAATAAACCAGCACAATATACATACTCAGTCGCTGACAGGGTTCCCGAAATTCGAATCCCCTCCTCGTATCATTTCATCCATGATTTCAAATGTTAGGAGCTACAATCCCATACGACCGCTCGAAAAACTCATCCAACCAACTGAAGAAAACCTCCTTATCCTCTAGAGACAAATTCGTCCAATCGATCTCCGGCTGCGGCTCTTCCTCCTCTTCCTCTATCTCCGGCTGCGGCTCTCTCTGATATGAAGGCGTACGCGAAGGTAACGAAGGAGCACGGGAGGGTAATGAAGGCGCACGGGAGGTTAATGACGGTGCACGAGTAGGAAGTGACGGTGGTGGTGGCGGCGAAGGTTGATCAGGGCGAGTAGAGCGGTTGATAACCGGGGGACCCGACCCCGCACCACGACCAGGCAGATTCGGAGACTTGATAGCTGGACGGCCAAAAGGAGTAGGTTTTGGACTCGGGGTCGGGGTCGGAGATGAGCCACTGGTGGACGATGTCCCACGTCTCGTTGGGGGAGGAACAGGCGGAGCTTCGGGTTTCGCTGGTTTAGCCCATGCACTTGGTTTCGGAGGTGGAGGCGTGCTTCGGTCGTATGGGTTCCAGTTGGTGTTTTTCATTGCTACGCTAGAAGATTGTTAAAGTGTGCAATAGATATGTAAAAAAATATGCTACTACCCACCTTGTGTGTCGATCCTTGGTATTCTTGACAGCTGATATGGATGAATCGGTAGCCTTCGAGGCTTTTTGCTTGAGTTCTGCGACTGCATATTACGAGAGGAAGAGTAAGTTCACGGTAAGACGATGGGACGGAACGATGAACTGACATGAAGGCATGGTGCAAAGACGCTATTTAATTTTAGCGCCGAGCGCGTGCTACTTGGGCGCTCGCTCCGGTGCAAGTCTGTCCCTATTTCCCCTCAAAATCACTGACAACTCTCGTCTCATTCCGAAGCATGGGGCACCTCATTCTTGAGCAACTTCAGCAACTCTCCACAGATGAGACCCGGGCTCAAACATGCAGTTTATAACGCGATTTCCAAGCACGACAGAGTTGAAGTAACAGTTCAAACGGGATTGAATCCTGTAGCTGTCGTCAGTAATGACAACCAACGTTGAGGAGAACATCTCCTATCGATAAATCATCCCAGTTTATTGTCTCTCAATCATTGCCTGAGGATGCGCACCTCCCCAAAATCACTTGCACCAAGCGATATCTGTTCGATGCGTGCTTCTGAACATATTTAATTCTGTTCCTGCCTCACAAGATATCCAACACATCACAAATTTAGCAAGAAAGCTCGCCCAAGATCCTTTGTCTCCAGAATCAATTCGACACACATTCTTTGTTGTCATCATTATCCATGAGATCAGCCACTATCTCATTCTTTATTCCGACCACTTGCACTCGCTACCTTCCCTCCGTCCCCGCGTAGATCGATTTTCACCACTTCGAATTCGGACGGACCCAGATCTCCAAGGCGAAGAGCAGCCGCTTGAGGGTTTACCTCAAAGAAAAAAATTTAGTGGCAATGTGGGCACGGTACTCGATACAGGTGTAAGTCTGTAACAGGATGTATGTATTTTGTTGACTCAAGAATCGTTCAACTAACAAAATCCTTAATTGCGGACACGATCCGCAAGATTGCTCTGTATTCTGCGGCGGACCCTTCCTTTTGACAAGCAGGTCCTTGAAAAGGCCGTAGGTGATTCTCAACAAGTAGTAGTTTGTTATTGCATGGAAAGCAAAGAGGTTGATCCATTTACTACTGCATACTTTGGATAGCGACAACAACGACAACGACGGTGATGGTAAATTTTGATCTTGTTACTTTTCTCTGTGGTAATAAATCTCGGGCCTGGTACTATGAGTTGTTGCTGTTCGGGAAGGGGGAGGCGTACCTATCCAACTTATCGTCGTCCACGTAAAAGTAAAGGAAAAAGTACTTGATATCAAACTTGCTACACTAAAGTCAACGTCAAAGGCATGCGCCATCGTGGCTGCGGCACGTCCGACACCATAAGTTTGCGGTCTGCACAGCCCGGAATATCATCTTGGATGTAATGTGGCTTTTTACTTAACGAAGGATTCTCCGATAAGAGCAAGCCCTCTGGGTCGTACTTGTCTTTGAAGCCGCGCTCTCTGGTAGGAGTGGAATCAGTTAGGGGAAAATGGAATGCAAAAGAAATAAAACTAAAACTAACTGGTATTTCCGCAACCCCTTTTCAACTCGCAGCGTTGGTGTTTGATAGTTGCGGATATAGACCCCATTCGAGGTTAAGGCTGGGAACAAACAGTGAAGATGTTTCCCATTCCAAAAGTTCATCACAACAGTCGAATGATATGTGAGTATGAACTCTGCAGGATAGGAGATCGACCTTGGATAGAGGATTGTCAAGTCAACACCAATTCTCCCAGCTTCGGGGTGCTCGAATCTCTCAATCTCGAAAAGGATATGTTGGTCACGATCATCATCATTGGGATAGAATGGTTGCCGAGCTTGTGATCGTTCATTATCACGAACATACTGGCACTGTGCAAGGAACATTTTTATTCGGGCAGAGTGGTATTGGTCAACGACGATGTCCAGATCACAGGGCTGCCAGTTCCAGGGCAAAGAAGGGATAGGGCAAAAGATCCTCCAACGATAGCACCAGTACTTCGCAACAGAGCCTCAAAATCTGCAAAAATCTGCGGATTGGCGTCTCCAAACGCACGGGTAAGCCCTCTACGGAGCCTCCAAGCGCCAATGGGAGCTAGAGCGCTATAAAAGTGTTTACTGGTAGTCCGCAGGGAGTGAATGTCGAACAGGGCAAGAGTCTCGCACGTCAAGTTGAGTAGTTCTCGGATTTGCAGAACCTTTATGAGTCTACTGACGTCTGGACGGAAGACAACCCTATGCAACCATTTGATTTTGACCGTCATTGCATAGTTTGTGTGATGGAAGGTATTGTGATAGAGTTTCAGAACCCTCAAGAGATTTTGACCATCTTCGATGTCGTCTGGGAGGACGATACCTATTTGAAAATGGCATGTTAGAGTCGATCAATACAAGTGTCCAACTCAACATTCACCTGTAGCTTTACACTCTGGTGTGGGCGTGACTTGGTCAAACTCCGCGACCACATGAGTTTCAGGTTTGAGCCTTTCGCAATGACTTCTTCCCTGGGCTCTTCAAGACAAAATGTTCCGGAAAGTGACAAAGACTGTTCGTGTGGAGAGTATTCTTCAGATCGTGGCATTATGCTGAAGATCACGAGCGGAATATGCGCTCGGTAACCTTCTGGTTTGAAAGGCGCAGCGGAGGGAGATGTTAGAGCTGTAAAACAATTTAAGGCTCAGCTTCAGCTTCAAAGGGCATTATTCCATTCCATACACATACCAAATGTGACTTCCAGCTGCCTCTCTACATCTTTGCAACGCTTCACGACACCCAGATATTCGCGGTCGCGACATTCGACTGGTATCGCATCACCGGATAGGCCAAAATCGGAGAATCTAACGAGTTCGAGCGGCTGCGCATCAGGCGGGACCTCTTCTGGACCTGGATACGCCTTTTGGACGCCCCAGAGAGCGATAGAATTCGCAAGCTCTGCTGGAGCTGCGTTCATCCAAGATTTTATTTCGAAGGAGCCCTGATGAAAGATATGATATTAGTTCATTAATGGAGGACGCAGAAGGAGTATATTTGCGTACACTATTCGTGTATTGGCCCATTTTACTAAAGAACAAGACACTAGGATCGATATTGAAATAATCATTAGTCGGATTGTTGAGAGCCATGGTCTGTTCAGTGTCAGCATTAGGAAAATCCATGATCATTTAGGACGACCTACGGAAATCAGAGTGAGATGGCAGAGTGAAAGAGACAGCGAAAACGCGTAGTGGTGGCTGTAAGAACAAGAGAGACGCGTTTGGAGGTGAGCGCTAATGATGACGAGTATGATGCCGAAGTCTGCTCAAGTTTCCCCAGTCTCGCTACTAGACCGACACCTTCAAGCAGCATTTAGCGAGATTACGATCAGTGTCAGTTTTCAGTTCGAACTTGAACGCTTCGATAATTATAAGCTTGGAGTCGTACATTTGAGTGGCAAATACTGAACGTATCATCATAGACAGGCTGAGGCCAACGAAATAGGGTTCGACGGATATCTGAAATATGAAGACAAGAGACTGACTTATATAACAGAGCCACCATGCTATAATACATTATTCATCATTCCGAAATATATCACCAAAGTCAACATTCCGGTATCCTAAGCCTCCCAGATCGCTGTAAGAATGGGAGTTGCCCTTCGAGCATCCTCCTAGTATCTCTCGGGACACTGGGCCAGCTAAATAACCTGAATTCTACCGTTTCGAGCAGAGCAAACTCCGGCTTCTCAAATAGTGCATCAATCGCAGACCAGCAATGAGCTTCCACTTTGCTGTCACCCGGATTTAGATCGATGATTATATGCTGTAAAGGGAACCTATTCCTGCCTTCGCTGAGGAGAGGTCTGAAAAGCGCCTGAATTTTTGGCACGGGACCGCGTTTTAGCGAGAGATTCAGATTGGTCAGGTGGAGGATCCTCAGGTTGGGTGTGTGTTCAAGATGGCCATTCAACTCTGGAAAACACCGAAAATAAGGAATTATCCGACATAAAAGTAATTGTGATGCACCTTCCGCTTCATAATCCCCAAGATCCATCTTTAAATTTTTGAGATTTCCGCCAATGTACTGCATTAGGCCTGCAATTTCCGAATAGGAGAAATAACCTCTAATGTCCAACAACCGTAGATTCCGAACTTCAAATGGACATGAGTCCTGTAGAAGCGAATTTATGAAGGAAGGACTGCGGGAAAGCTTCAGTTCTTCGAGGTGTATAGACCTTGGAGCAGTCCCTGTGATTTCTGTCGGCGAATTCCAATCGGTGCACTCCGAAGATACATCCATGATCTTCAAATGCCTCGCACAAGCTAACACAGCCGCGAGTGCAGTGATTATCGGCGTAGCAGGCATCGATCTGGAACGGAATTGTGTCAGAGAAGAAGATCGTAAGATTTCAATCAATTGTGATTTAAGCATAGGCGAGAAAACGTTCCAATCAATGCGACTGAACGTAAGATCGTTCACATTGGAGAGCCGTTGAACGACACTGGCTGTAGCAACATCTACCCCGTTCTCCATGGGCTATATACCTATACTCTTAAGTTCCAGGGACCGCACATACGACGCCAGACGGGATTGAGCATCGAAAGCTGCCACTAGTCGTTCAGTAGTCTTCACATATCCATCTATGTCCGTGTCTCAGAAGGATCGAGAACTAATTGTCGAAAAATGCCACGCTGCGAAGAGTGGACCCAGGCCCTTCCAACGAGCGCACATTCGAGAAGAGTAGCTCTATCAAAGCGAGAGTGAAGCTTGCCGATGATAGAGTCTACCAGTTCGTGAGGTAGTGGTGGTGGTCGCATCGTGAAAAGCAATCGGTTTTAGCGCCCAATCGACGCTTGTGAGCGCTTATTTACTTCTTGTCTTTCCCATATTTCTTCTCATCTCACGCCCTAGGCCTAGGCGTCTACGCGCCGCTATAAACCACCTACTGGAGTACATTAGGCCTAATGCAGTCCCTGTTGGATTTGATTTTGCCGAGTGCCGTTGCTTGCCACGGCTTCCAATTGGAAATAAGTAATTACTGTATATAAGCCCGCCTGTAGTACATCGATCCCCCATCCGTTTGCCTCCCGACTCCACTACGAGGCTCAAACGGAATATATCGTTTGACTCCCCCTTTTCTCGAGTGACGCCGTACCCGTGTATCCCAACAGTCCCCATCTCAGAGGCTGACGATACGATACGATAGAATCCTTTTCTAAGTTTCTCAATTTTCGTCAACCTCTTAGAGGGATTGGTCACAACACTAGGAGTAAATATCAAAGCAGTTTCTACATCTCAACCAATCTGAAATAAGTTAACCGTCGATGCCCTCCTCCCACTATATCTTGGTCCGGGAAACGTCTACTCCTCCTCCAGTGGCCTCTGCTATATCTTCAGCCTCGGGTTGGTTCCATTTCCATATCTGCACGCCGAGAAAAGGCATGGCAGACTCTTTTATACCCGGAACAGTCGATTATCATCATCCTGCCAGCAATACTTGTTGTACTTTTATCATTAGATTTATAATCATGTAGTGCAACTTAGCTCTGCTTGCTTGCGGCTAATAGTATTAGTACGAAAGGTCAAACCCAGCCTAACTAGCCTGCTTAGTTCCCAAGTAGAGTATAGCTCCGCACCTACTCTCTTACACCAACCCAACCCTCTCCCTAACCTCCCTCATAGTCACCTCCGGACCTCTCTCTGCCTTCTCCACTCCTTCCCTCGCCACTCGTCTCAAATACACCTCTTCCCTACGAATCTTCTCATACTCTGCCCGAGGGCGCTTGAGCATCTCCTCTATAGCTTCGGCGACATCGGCTTTGAGAGCTCCGTGGTTTTTAGAGGCGTAGTGGGATGCTAGAGAGTATAGGGCCGCGTCCGAGTCATCTTTGTTTTCGCCTTGGGTAGTATAGGTATTGGTATTGATCTCGTTGCAAGCACGCAAAATCCTCAACAAATTCGCGGTCCCGGGTCTCCCCACTGGATCATAAGTAATCCCGGGAGTGGAATCAGTCACCGCAGAGCGGATTTTAGATGATATTTGGGAGAAGGAGTCGGTAAGGAGGATGCGAGATTGGGGGTCGGGAGTGGATTTGGACATTTTGGAGGTGGGGTCGCGTAGGGAGAGGATGCGGGAGATTGGGGCTGTAGGGAGGGGATTAGAGGAGTGCGGATGCAGGGAGAACAACCTCTGACTTCACTGTTAAGCTGAACAGGCAAAGGAAACATTCGCTCCTTGCCTTTTCCTTTGAAAGTCCGATTAAACTGGTCTGCGATATCCCTACAGAGCTCGAGGTGTTGTGTTTGGTCGTCTCCTACGGGGACATGTGTGGCTCTACAATCGTTCAATACTCGTTCAAATACAACAGATCGAAAGAAATACGATTACAAACGTACTTGTACAACAAAATATCCGCGGCCTGCAGAACTGGATACGTGAACAGACCGACGTTAAGCCCAGTCTCGTCGACTTGAGCATCTCCGAGGTTTTTAGACGCAGCAAGACGCGATTTCCAGGTCGTCATACGTCGGAGTTTGCCCATTGGCGTAAGACAGTTGAATATCCATGCCAGTTCCGTGTGGTTGGGGTTATGCTCCTGGAAAAAAAACAACACTCTTTGCGGGATCTATGCCAATTGATAATAACACTGCTAGCATATCTAGCTTTCGTTCAACTAATTCCGAGGGTGATTGGGGAAGCGTTATAGCGTGCCAGCCGACGATGGAAAAGAATAGTTGATTTTCAGGCTGGTTTTGAAGTCGAACCCAATTGGAGAGCGCGCCGAGGTAGTTGCCTAGCTGGGTGGAATTTGGGCTGAGTGAGCGAAGAGAAAAAGTACAGCGTATCTACACACATGAGGCACACCCGTTGGTTGGATTCCTGAAAGAATTACGCGTCCTCCACCCCCACCTCGTCCGGTTTTGGATAATTCATTCGAGATTCCATTTCGAGATGGAGTTTGCAGGGTGGATAACAATTCATGAGATTGAGATTGGGTTCGCAAGGATGTAGAAAAGAGGCAGCTGCGGAGGCGACATTTTTGGTTGGAGAAGGGATTCGCAGTGGCAGTCGGTTGGTGAGAAGAGACATGGGTCAGAATCAAAGCTATTTTTTTAGCGCGCGTCTCGTTTACAAGTGGAACAAAGTGGAACAGTTCATAAGCTATAGCTATTACAATATAATGCTCTACTCAGCCTAGTACATATTATACTTTTACATCTACAGCCGGACGTACGCCCGCTCATCGTACGACGTACAGTCGACCCAGAATCAAAACCATCCTCTCATGCAAAATGTATCCCAGCATCATGAAACGCCGAAAGTAATCTATGTACAAGTATAAGGTCAATCAGTCAGCACAAGGAAAGCGAAGGTAGAACGTCGCAGACAGAAAGAGGCTCACTTTAACAAATCATCAACATCCATCTTCGCAGCCCGATTCTCCGAATTTCCAGTATCATCGAGGATCTTTTCGACTTTGGCTTTCATATTCACGTCGTCTTCGATAATCTACCAGCCAGCCAAACAACTGGTCAGTGAAATAGCGCGATAAGGATAAGTTTGTGGGACAAACTTGATTAGTCTCCGAACACCAAGTCCTCCAATTCCTCTCCAACATCTCCACCACCCCCTTCGCCATAAAATTCCCATGCACCGTCTTATTCCTCCTGCTAAACACTATCCTCCCCAACCCATCAAACTCCTCAAACCTCACCGGCGGAGGTGGATCCCTCGGACCACTCTCACCACTGAACTCTCCACCTTCGGCGCAGGCCGAAAGTTATTCTTCCCTACATGCATCACATAATCCACCTTTGCGTATAGTTGCACATTGGCGGATAGACGAGACCATAATGCGGTATTCGGCTTCGCGACCTAGGCGTAAAGCGAATTCACGTTGAAACATGAGGATGCAGATGCGTGGAAGAGGACGGTGCGAGAGGAGGTGAAAGATTAGGGGAGATGAGATTTGGTAGGGTGTATTGGAGATGCAAACGTCAAAGTAGGGTAAATCGGCTTTGACAAAGTCCCCGATTATGAGCGAGAGTTTTTTTTGTGATGGTCTATAGGTACGGGTGTAAGTAGAATTGCAAAGAAAAGTAGATATATTATACGTACTTGCCCTGGACACGTTTTGTCAATTCAGCAGCCATACGAGGATCCATTTCTACAGCTGTAACCTGCTTTGCTTGCTCGAGTATCAGAACGGTAAGGTTTCCTGTTCCGGGACCGACTTCTAGGACTATGTCTGTCGGTTTGATGTTGGCCTAGACAGCGAACGACTTTAGAAGCATCGAACCAGCTTGGATTATTTATTTACCTTTTCAACGATCGTCTGAGCAACCTGTGGATTCTTAAGGATATGCTGACCGAATCGTTCAGTGTTGAAAATCGGATTTCTTGCTGAGGAAGATTCAGATTGCGAATCTTTCTTTTGGATTTCGAAGAGGAAGATGATTTAGCGGAAGCAACATGCAAACGAGAGAATCGGTCAGAGGTTGCTTTGGGCATTCTGAATCTGAAGCCACGATGGAAAGAAGAAAAAAAGCGCTCAAGCGCGCGTCAATAGTTTCTGGCCTTCCACCATCATGATTGTACCCAACGAACTTGTAGACTGTATCCTCGAGAATCTCTACTTTGACAGAGATACTCTTTTCAACTGTGCGCTAGTTGGAAGAGCCTGGATTCGCTCCTCGCAGCGTGGCATTTTCCGAGAAATCGTTCTCGGACTACCCTCTCAGAATGAACCGTCAACCGAAAAGCTCACGGATGCATATCTAAAGGCCACTAGGCGTTTGGAGTCTTTGGATGCATTATTCTGCAAAAAGCCTTACCTGGCATCGTTTGTTCGGTCTCTGGAACTTCGATGGTTTCAACACCGCAAACTTGATGCGCCGCAACGTGCCCCGCCTGAAGTGGTATATACCGTCACAGCCAGCCTGGTGCGACGGCTCTCCGGCTTGAACAGTCTATCATTCTTGTCCGTAAACTGGGAGAGCTTGCCTCCTTTTCTGAAAGTAGCCTTGACTGATCTCTGTCTGGCTCGTTCAGAAATAACCCGATTCTCTGCTGTTGACTTTTTTGTTGGCACATGCGCCGATCTAGCATCTCTTCTGGTCCGTATGAAGGATTTGAAGATGTTGCATATCACCATGTCTTGCACGTATGCGTACGATTGCAAGAATCTCTGTTCAGAATTGGAGGCTAGTCATCCGCCTCAAAGTATACAGCTTGATGAATTGCGGATCGGCAATCATTGCCATTTCGTAGATTGGTTCTCGCGAGATTCCTGCCCATTTGGATTCCATAATCTAAAGTCGTTGGGGATCCCCAGCAACCTAGACAATATGATTTCACAGTACTTTGGCACCAGCCTTAAAGAGCTCACGTTGTATGATTATCCGTTCAATCCAGGTGTGCATGCTATGAAACTCCAATTTATCTCGCACTTTGAGTTAACTACTTATTGGATATTACTTTCGCAGCTTCCAGAATTTCGCAACTTAGATGCATCTCCAGGGCCCCAAACCTACGCAGCTTGTCCTTGGGGCCTATACCCCAGGGCCAGAGGAGCTGGAATGACCACCCCGTTCAATGGATCGATACCCTATTAAAGCCTCTCCTATCCCTGGAAGGAAATTTATCTCCCCTCCAACATTTGACTATCAGTCTATACCTTGAGAACACATTGGACTCTCATTATTTCAATAAATGGTCTGCATTGGATACACTGCTTGGGAAGCCAGAGTTTGCTTCACTCGAAACAGTGGAGTTCAAACTAGCTCCAGCCCCGAAATATCCAAGTGTCCCCGATGGTGCTAGCAAGTTACTCGGTGGAAATCTTCCGTTTTTGGAGAGATCGGGGAAGCTGCACATAGTGGATGCTCAGATTGGATTGGGCTCTTTTCAGACTGATGTTTTTTTATTGAGCTGAGCACGATACCGGAACTGGAGCAAAATACTGTCACTGTCTCCTGTTACGCAGCTTTCCAGCTTTCAAAAACCGACCATCATAGTCACTTGTATTTCTTTCCTTATCATCCGTTTTCTCTCAATTGAGCTGCGTCAGGCGCGCCGTCGAATTACTTACTTATCAAAGTCCTCTTCAATCGAATTATTATCGACCTAGTATGTACCAACCTCACCTCTTCAACTCCGTTTCCTACATGCTACCCCAATTTGTCACCCTGAATCCCGTATACTTACTGTACTATCCGCCAAGTCCATCTTACCGTGTTTGAGCCTGTAAAACTGCTGCTGCAGTATGTAGATTTCCTCCGACATAATATCGGACTGACTTCCCCGATCTTCGAGCCTGTGATGCTTGCAAGTGGATTTTTTACTCACCTTTCAACAATACTCTGTGGACCCTTGAGGATATGTTGAAAATCGGACTCCTCACAGCGGATAAGGAAGATTCATTTTTCCCTTCTGAAGTTCTTATGAGGCTTGTCGCCACTGGCGAGATCAAAAGAGCGTCTGCTGGGTCTCATAACAATCATTACTCGTCAAAACGTTGGCATCTACTGTAAACCATGTACATGCTGCTCTTCTGACGCTACTCATACATACCCTGCGCTGGCTTTGGTGAGTGCTGAACGTTGAACATGCGATGTAGGTATGACTGATATTTTTCTCTGGTTTCGTTCGAAATAACGTTTCTCTTAGACTCAAGCATACCCCTCGTGCTCTTTCGAGTGAAAGCAACAAAGCTATGCATTTCGCAAAGTACAGTGCATTGAATTAAGAATCATGATACAGAAAATCTTCAATAATTGGAGTGTCTAGTCCGAGCGATTATTTGTGTCCATAGAGTAGTACAGTCTTTAATCAGTCGAACCAAAGAATGAAATATTCCACTCTGTCCAAGTTTCACTAGGGTCCAAAATCAACGAAGGACTCAAAAATCCAGGCTGACTATCATCGACTTCCCCATGCCAACAATGCTTTTCGAAACATTGCTTGCACACATCAGGAATTTCCATTCCCAATCTTCCCAACGAACGTTGGATAGCTCCACAGCGATACAAGTGGTCCAGTTTCGCGGCGAGCTGATTGTTGTCCTGGCTGTACAGCGTGAGGGTGTTGTTCCAGAGAAGACTTATCTGGGAGTTGTCAAAGTCCGTTCTTGATGACGGAAAGAAGAGTGAGCGAACAAGCTAAGATCACACAGCGACGTATACGTACCCTAGGACCGTGATGTTGCTGTACTCGGTATACGGAGCGTCAGCAGCGTAACTGAAGAGAGAAAGATATCAGAGAGAGCAGGTAGTCGCATGCAAGAATGACGAACAGCATAAGAGGCACGTCGGTTTCGTCGCAGCCGTAGAAGACGGGGAACAAGGTGTGGATTCAGATTCAGCATCGTATAGACACTGGGAATCTTCGGGAAAGGCAATCCGAACGTCCTGGCCCTATTGCACAAGTGCGTTGTTAGTTATACTGGCGGTGGAGGAGATTAAACATATGTAGTATCTTACATATCCGCACTGTTATGTAGGCCTGTTCCATTTGCCCATCCGGTCTAGAAGAGGTCCAAATTAGTGAAAATCAAAGTATACTGATGTAGTTGAGCTTACACTAAGCTCCGACCCTCCGGCATCGTTGACTATAATGAAGTCGAGTCCACGAGCTTTTTGTAACAACGGCGGGAGAGGATTGGGCTACAATGAGGTAGGTACGATTATTACCGCCGTCAGAAGAGAAAATACTGACCTGCCAGTATTCACTCCCGTCTACCAATAATATGTCCTTCTGAGATTGGAGACCAGTATCAGAATGTTCATACTGTGCGAAAGGGTTGGGCCAGTACGCATCTGAGGTATGATTGTCAACAACTTTGGAGGAGGAAGCGAAAATCTAACATACACAAAGCCTCTGAGGTCGGCTCAGACGTTAGTCCGAGAAGTTGAAGGAGTTGCGGAAGTTCTTCAACGAAACCGATGAGTGAGTCTTCCGTGCGTAATTGCTCAATTACGTCTTCATTCGGTGGGTATGGAATCTTGTCGCGCCTCGCAAACTGCCCCACTGTACCGTTGGTCTGAGATTCGGTATACCCTGCAACAAACAATACAAGTGAGGACATTAACACAAAAGAGAGGACGGACAGGACTTGCAAGTATTGACGGCGGTATCTGCTGAGCCGACGACAAAAGCTGCAGTGTCGAATCCATTCACACATGTGTTGTTGATCGGTTGTCCGTTCAGATACTGAACACCAATGTACTGTATCGGGGTAAATGCCTGAGCACGGCCTTGCCAGCTTCCAAACTAGAAAGACGCACATAAGTCAGTACCAGCTACTTATGAAATGTGAAAGGATAACTCGCCTCGAATGGATTTGCCTCGTATACCGTACCATTAAATTTGGCCTCTTGGGAGGGAATAAGAGTACCGTTGTAGGAAGCAGATCCAGGTAGTCCCGCCGGAATCACTTCGTTTAACATTAAGATTGCCATTGGAGTGAGCGCCGATGAGAATCCAGGGAATGACTGGATATCACTCCACAAACGAGAATATTGGTTGACCGAGCTATTCGCGATTTGAAGGGAGTGGAAATTGTCGCCCTGGTTGAAGAAAGTGGATGGTCAATGCTCAGAGCCCCTTAGTGTTTTTATTGAGAGATACACTCACAACTCCGAGAATATCCGTGATAGATATATTGAAGCCCTGTTGAGCTTTACCGGCGATTTCGTTGTATATTGATGTGTTTGCTGGAGGGGTATAATTGACCAGACCTTGCTGTAGACTTTCGTCCAGGGCCTGAAAGTCACTCATGGCAATGAGTCCCAAGGCAGTTCCTCCTCCGCTTACTGTTGTACAAGTCAGATACGTTAGACGGGGAATAGTCAGAGAAGATGGTAGAAAGAGACGTACAGCCAGATACGTAGGTTGCCGCCTGAAGCAGTCCGCCGGTCCCTGCATTAACAGAATCCGCTGAGCGATTATCAAAGGCTCTGAGCATTCCGAACGCAGACATTTCGGCCCTCCTGAGGGTTTGTCAGAGAATGAAAGACTTTGAATTCCCCCGAATTCAGGAGAGACTCACGTTCCGCCTCCAGAAAGTGTGAACCCAATAATAGGAACCGCAGAGTCTTGAGTACCCAGAGCGCTGATATACGCGTCAATATCAAAGTCGGTGATGTTCACGTTCTTCAGGTATGACTGTAAACTATCAACGACCATCGGGGTGCGCAGAGTTCGCCATTCTGTTTCATTATCGGACAATCCATCGCTGGCAGGGCGAACAAATGTCACATTGGACGGGCACTAGTGAGAGAAGTCAGTGATCAGATGAGAGGGTGATTGGGTGTTCAGACGGACCTGGATGTACGTTGGTGTGTAATTACCAGTCAAGGATATACTGGCAGCGAGTTTGAAGGAGCTAAAGAGCAAAGTCAGGAAGATAGTTCTTACTGGCATTGCGAATAGTGTTT
This sequence comes from Gymnopus androsaceus JB14, assembly GCA_009733575.1. Lineage (NCBI taxonomy): Eukaryota > Fungi > Basidiomycota > Agaricomycetes > Agaricales > Omphalotaceae > Gymnopus > Gymnopus androsaceus. Next base: position 71,026 of record ML769452.1, read on the forward strand.
TCGAGGGCGATATGTCAATGAGGACTGTTCGTCAAGATTCGTCCTTATAACATACATCAGAGACAAATGACGGCATCGCTGGCTCATGAATGCGCATAAACTTGAGCGGCCTGTTTATCCGCCATCGACTGGCGCACCTGTGCCACCTACATAGAGCTCCAACTCTTGACGTAAACCTCGTTCCCGCTTGTCTGTGGGTCGCATTATTCGCCGCATTTTACCGTACTACCGTCCTCACCATTGGAGCATCATAACGTTGGCTGTTGGCTGTCCGTCTGTAAGAGGAACTTTGACCGAAAATGCACTAGGTACAATGTATAGGCGCAGACAACAGTCGCTCTTACCGAAAATACTTGAACGAGTCGTTCCCGCTTGTCTGTCGGTCGGTCCCTGCTGAAATTAAGACGTCCTTCCGTCCTTCCTCCACGCCTTGAATGCAATGTCACTATTGGAGCATCATAGCGTTGGCTGTTGGCTGTCCGTCGTCCGATGCTGCACCATTCCCTCTCGTCTTCAAAAAGAAGAGGAGTGGATTTATCTTTTACCTCCGCCTTACAAGCTTCTTCTTCAACGAACGACTTGTTCAATCGACTCGGTGAATTCAGACGAGGCCGACAACAGCAGCAGTAGGGGACCCCTTCTTTCGCCCGTGAATCGAATCGAATATCGTTCTTCATGCCCGGCTGCGGTGACGAGAAGACGGGATATCTGGAAATAAGTTATAACATGGGATACTTGTTTCAAGGGGATTCGTAGTTTACTACTGAGCAACCTTGAAATGCCGCCGGCACTCTATCTCTCACTTAGCGAGAAACCCGATTTTTCAACACAGAACGATTCAGTTAGTATACCCACAGATAATTCAAGCCTGGACTGAAGATCGGGATTGTTCCTATTCAAATCACAAATCGTTCGTTGTCTAGGCCAACATCGAAGTCCTAGTCTCCTAGAAGGTACCCCTTGAGTGCGGAAAGCGTGTTACAACAGTTGAATCTGGCCACCGAACTAACTAACACATCCAAGGCACACCCCTCATAAAAAACCCCCCTTAATAATCGGCGACAAAGTTCCCTATCCTACTTTGACCTCTGCATCTTCAACACACCCTTCCAAACCGCCGTCTATCGCACCGTTCCCTCCCACGCATCTGCATCTTCATGTTTCAATGTCACTTCGCTTGCATCTGGTCGCTCGGCCCAATATGCCCTTATGATCTGGTTTGTTCAATTGGATTATCGTTGGAAGGGCGGTATTTAGTAGGAGGAATCAGACGGTGCATGGGAATTCTATGGCAAAGGGAGTAGTGGCGATGTTGGAGAGGAATTGGAGGTGTTTCTCGGAGACTAATCAGGTCTGTCTCTCAATCTTATATCCTCCAGTTTAAACTTGAGGCTGGAAATTCGGAAAATCGAGCTACAGCTGGATGTTGATGATTGTCAATGTGACCCCTTCTATGCTTCGACAAAATTGCAAGCGCGAAGCGATTCTAATTCGGCATCAGGTGCGTTCCTCTGTACTTGTAGTTGGTTTTGTTCCTGTCTTTTAACGAGATATCCATCCAGCATGTCGTCAATCTGGCTCGAGTCCTCACGCAAGATCCTTCATCACTAGAATCAACACGACACATACTCTTTCTCGTGGTTTTAATCATCCACGAAATCAGCCATTATCTCAGAAACATTCTCTATCCATCGACGTCGGAACCCTCAGGTTCACCTCTATCTCTCATTCCTCGTGCCTCTTAATTTGCGCCGCTTCACATTTGGACGAACCCAGACCCTCGAGATCAAGACAAACGGGGCTCGTTTCAGGGAGAAGCAGGTTACTAACTCGAAGAAGTGGTTTTCGGTGGCATTGTGGTCGTGGTACTCGATAGGGGCTCAAGCCTGCGACATGGTTTTGCTCTCCAAGTAAGGTTCTGTTCAGCTGACAAAATCCTTGATACTTTAGGTATACACGATCCGCAAGATTGCTTTGTTTTGCGCAGCGTATCCAGAAAATGATGTCTGCGTGAAAGGTGTCATCTTTCTATCATGCTTGAGAGAGTGATAGATGCGAATGATCCTGAAGGAGACTTGATTTTCGGAAGAGAATTGGCCGCAAAAAAGACGTTGGTCCGTTCGGCCGCGATGGGGTTAGCGACTATGACGCTGACAACTGACGACGACAACGATGGACAGCCTTTCAACGTTAATCAGCGCAAGCTCTTGTAAACTAATTTCTTTCTGTATCACAAAACTCGCTTTTCAACACTCATTCTTTATTTTCATCTCCCAACACCATAGTGCCACTGGACAAGCCATCTCAAATTGTCACACTGGAGCTTCCATAGCCGAGTGTTTTCTGTTTGTGTTCGTTTGTATTCAGGTTTTGCACTGGTCTTTCTATCTTAAGTAGGAATATCAAGCTGCGGGATGAAAAGAGCTGCGAAGGAACGAACGCTACTATTGACAGCAGTACAGGACTCAATGAATACACTACTGGGAACAACAAAAACCAGAAGACTACGGATACAATAATGCTGCATAATCGTTGAGATATCATGAAATTCATGAGTAAGGGGAATGTGACAACGAAACCTAATCATAAAATGTGAGCTTTGGAATAATGGTCGCGGATACAAGAGATCTGAAAACGCTTACGGGTCGTTGATATCGTTCACGCGTCACCGTGGCTCATTCGGTGTGGTGGCAAACACCAGAGTACTCATAAACACAAGAGTCTCTGCAGCTTTCCGTGTCTCCCTTTCTGCTTTCAACGCCGTGCACCTCTCCTTGTGCCTGATCCAATTCGCTGCACCGTAATTGATTTTGTGGTCCAGAGCTCGACTTTGGCGGCATCCACGGCACACAACTTGTTTTTGTTGAACTGAACCGGTAAGAATGTCGCTGTCATTTTCCAACAGCGCTTTCCTTTGAGCGTCGTTCATTCGATTGGCTTTGGGAGGGTGACTCGAAGTACCACGAGTCCTACTAGTAGTTGGACTTGGGGCCTTCTTAAGAGACACCGAGGGAAGTTGCCCACAAGAGGAACGAACTTTTCTCGGACTCGGTAACGTGACGGTGTGGGTGCTGGAAGGCAGGGTGTGTCTGGATGCGGGGAGTCGAATAATGATCTTTGCCATCAGGAGGTGTATCGACAATGAAGGTGTAGAAGGGTAGGGAATCAAACAGCACTGCAGAAAAGGGCGCAGCCTGGAGGGTGTGCCAGTGATGAACTGCAGAGGTTGGACGAGATTCGGAATAAAGTGCGTTGACTCTGTTGGCGCTGAATGTCAGTGGTCTTTTATAGAATTCCGAAGATACCAGATTGGGAGTACTTGGTTCAAGATATTTCATTGTCCTCCGACTAGGATTAGTCAGTCAAAGCTGGAGGCCACAACACCGCGGGATTATCCGATGGCCAGTAAGTACGTATACTGCGTAAGTATGAACTTTCCGCCTTGTGCTTGAGGTTCGCTAGGTAAGTGAGCGAAATTTTTCATGGTAATCAGAACATACCTACTTGTCGAGCGAGATCAATGACTCTGGTTGGAAAGGAGTTAAGCCCACTGAATTCTTTTTGGTCGGCAATGCATGCACGTAAGCGACAGTAAAACGAAATCACTGCCCTAAAGCCCTAAAGTCATCAATCAGGCCGCTGCTAAATAATAATAAATTGCTCTTACAGCTGTTTTAAAAAATCTGGATTTTTTGTACAGATAATGAGAAAATTAAGTAGTATGCGATCAATCTGAGATATCTTCTTCAGGCTCTTGCGCCCCTATTTGTTGTCTCTTGTTCGTCAATTTTCATCTTCTACGATGGACGCACTCATCAATTCAATGACCGACACCTTCAGTCTCATTCCAAACCATGGAGGCACCGAGGAGCTCATACCTGACGGTGACCAAATTGAGCAACTCCCTTCAAACGAGGCCCAAGCTCTCAAACACGCAATATGTATCTCCTATCGAGCAATTTCCAGCTACACTAGAATGCAGGACGGTCTTATAGCAGTCGGATCGGCACAGGGAACGAGTCCCATAGCTGTCGTCGTCAATGACGACCAACGTCGGGCTGAGCTACTCCATCACCTGGTAGATAAACCACCCAGATTTATTACTTCTCAAGCTTTGAAAAAGAGTACGCATGCGCGGCAAAATTACGAGTGTGGAGCGATTCTAGTTCAGCATAGAGTGCGTTTCTCTGTACTTTTGTCCCTGTCTAACTAACAAGGTATCCAGCACGTCGTTAATCTAGCACGAGTCCTCGAAGAAGATCCCAAATCCGTAGAATCGACACGACACACTTTCTTTCTTGTCGTTTTGATCATCCACGAGACTGGCCACTATCTCAGAAGTATTCTTTATCCCAATGACTCGTTGCGCAGGGTATCACCTCCGTCCCTGCGACCCCACGCTTTTCTTTTTTCACCACATCGATCGTGGAGGAACCCAGACCTCCGTGATGAAAACCAGCCGTGGAAATCACCGTTTGAAGAGAAGCGGGTTTCTACCTCGAAGAAATAGTTTTTGGGGGTGTTGTGGGTGCGGTAGTGGATAGGGGCGTAAGTCTGCGAGAGGACGTATGTATTTGGTTTCTTTTTGCTCTCGAAGTGATGAGTATCCAACTAATGGACTCCGAATCATAGCAATACAGCATTCGCAAGATTGCTCTGTACACTGCTGACATAGGCTCGACACCTGGTGTATTCGAGTTATTTGGTCTATTCGCTGTGAAGGATGAGGTTATCAAGGCATTTTGTAAGAGTTCTCGTCCTTGTTCAAAGTACCTCTTTGTTTATGATGTTTTTCTTTTCTTTCTATCATTTTCAGTGGAATCTCAACATATGGCACTTCCTTTCGATGATCAGGTCCTTGAGACGGCGGTGGACTCGGATGATCCTGTGCAAAGAGGAAGGAGACTTGATTTTCGAATGAAACTCGGCCGCCGTAGAAGAGATGTTCATCAGGAAAAGGGGGGAAAAACTTTCAGGCACTTTTGCCGGTTGTACAAGCTTGCACAACCCCAAAAAGCCCGAAAGTCCGCAACCTCGCAAGTCAACCCGTTTTTTCCGCAACTGTCGGATTTTCCCATATGCGCTCACATCTTTTCCTGCATAAAACACTTATTCTTTCATACACATCAGTTGCTCGCTTTCAATGAAGAAGACAAATAACTCTTATACTGATATTTATTATTTACTAGTACAATTTGTTTCGAATGAGCCATAATTGTTATCAAAATTTTACTTGCGAGCTTGCATGCAAGTAGAAAAGCCTCCGCAAGCGCCGAAAGCTCGCAAGTTTTTTCCCCCATTTGCTGATGTTGGTCCGTTCGACGAGGACGATGAATTGGTTAGCGACTATTACGACGACTCGAGCGATGATTGATCATGATGGGCCTTTCACTGTTAAAGAATTAAGTAGCGTCTGACAAGATATTTCTTTCTGCATCATCGAACTCACAAGTCCTTTTTCTGTTACTACTTGATCATCGACGCATCCAGTCCTGAGCGTACCATATGTTACGTTCATCGTGACTAGAACCCAGCACTAAAGTAAGCTATTTCCTCCTCTAATTTGAATGCATTTGAACCGTCCAAACCTCCAAGTCCGCCAAGTAGTAAGCTTTAAGTGCACAAATCAACAAGCCGTATCGAACGAATTTAGCTCAATATCTGCGTCCATGTTCAGAGATATAAGCATCACACAGTACAGTATCGTTTTTTTTGAAAGATACTTACTGTAAGCTGTATGTACATGTAGCCTCAATGACAGACCGTAGTCCGAGCGTTTGTGGAGAATACATATCCAGATTTCACGAGACGCGATGGTGCAAGACGGACTGGAGTCTGGGATCCTGACAGAGACAGACATGTCTCGGAGTCCAATGCTGCTGCAGATATGGCGTATGACGCTTTCATTTCATTTCATCGAGAATCGAGGAGTTCAAGTAAGTATATCCATTTCACCTTCGACGACGACGACGACGAAGCGAAACCTCCCCTGCACTGTATCACACCGTCCCCTACCTATACTCTTACTTCACTTCACTTGTTCGTCACCTCCTTTATCCCTACCCACCTCTACAACTACATCCGTACACTACTTCCTTACTTCTTCCCCCCGCTCAAATCCTTAACCTCAACCCACTTACTCGGTACCCCCATCTTCCCCACCAGATAACCCAGGACGGCTTTGGCTTGTTTGCCTTGGACGAGGACTTGGCTTTGGCTACCCGAGTTGGAGCCAGAGCCGGGGAGGGGAGAGACTATGGGAAAATGGGGTGAGCGAACGATTCAAGTGACTTGATCATGATACTCACCACTAACACCAACCCCAACACCCTTCCTCAACTCCTCCTTCATATCCTCCGCGTCGATACCGAAGGGTTCGAATCCGCTGATGAGCGTGGATGCTTTGCGGCCTTGACGGATTTTGATGATAATTTGGATTGGGGAGATGATGCCTTTTCTGCAGAGCGGAGGGGAGTGAACATGAGCATGAGCATGAACAATAGGACAAATCGCGGGCTGTAACGTACTTTGGTTTTCCAGCCTCATCCGAGTCGGTATCCCCCGCACCCTTTACCTCATACCATCTCTGCATCTTATCCGACAGCCTCTTAAGTAGTTCGTCTCGTTTGATGAATTCGATTTCGGGCTGCTCTTCCTTCCCGTTGCCCTTCCCTTTATCCTTCCCTTTATCGTTGGCCTTGTCTCTGGATTTTCCCTTTCCCTTCGAATTGGAACTAACGCATGAAGCCAACAAAGGATCGGTATCGACGTGGACATTGATATACGCCTGATCGTTCGGGTTAACCAAGCGCTCCGCATGCTTGGTGATGTATTCGTTGAGGAGAGAGCGGATTTCGGGGAGGGTGTAGAGGGTTGACGAGCTGTGAACGAATGACGAAAACGTTTAGGATTGAACAAGGAAGACGGCGCGCGCACTAGCTCACCTCGCACCCATCCCTCAAAAAGCGCCACACTACTCAAATGCGGTTTCCACAGTTCCCTCACCTCCATCTCCGAACGTGCAGGACCCTCCGCTTTCTCCTCCCGTAGCGCTTTCCTCGCAGCCTTCGCTTCCACCTCCCCAACTGTAACATACGAAGCGTGCACCTGCACATCGGGATGAGTAACATTCACCGATGTGATCAGGACGTCGGTTTGCGCAGAGTGCTTTTTCGGAGGGCTCTTGGTAGTAATTAGTGATGATTTCTCTGCGGATTTGAGGAATGCGGAGAGGGATTTGTGGGAGGAGGATTTGAGTGTTATTGTGTAAGGGTCTGGATCGGGAGTGGGAGTGGGAGTGGGAGTGGGAGTGGGAGTAGACGAGTCGCCTGGAGGGGAAACCGGAACCAACTTTTCTGGAAAGTATGGCCGATTAGGGAGAATGTAGGTGGTGTAGAACGTCGTGGCTGGTATTGGGAATGTCGATGCAGGGAGGGATGCGGGGCTGAGGGTGGTGGAAATGGCTTGGAGGAGGGAGAGCCGGAGAAATTGGCTGATTTCAGTGGGAGTGTATACGTAGCTGTTTGTCGGAGGGGCGTCGGTATCCAATGATTCTGTCGGTTCAGCTGTAGCAGGCTCCTCCTCCTCTTCCTCCTCCTCCTCCTCCGCTCCTGTTGTAATCTTGACACTCATTGGAACCTCCCCCTTCGAACCCATATCCCATAGATGGTCTTTCCACGCATGCAAAACAAAAACCGCTTTTCCCTTTTCTTCGTCTCGTAATCGATCGCTAGAGACAGCCATTCGACCGACTGCTAATGGCGGAGAGAGCATCTCACCCTCCGTAGTATGCTCATATCTGCAGATAGAGACGAATTGACCCTCAACGAGTGACGAGTCAGAGCAGTGGATTACTGTCTTGATAAAGTTAGTGAAATAGAGAGAGAAGACTTTAACACGTTAAGCTGCTACGCACCTCCTCCTCGCATTAAATCTGCTCCTCCGACTAATGATTGGTATGACGGATCTCGGTGTGGTGACAAGTACGGCAGTAGCCTGGGATGCTTCCAGAGTGTGTATATTGTTGGATTAATGATTCATCCTGCCCCCGACCTATGCTGAACCACAACGGATCCCCCGTTGGAGAGAGGTACGCTACCCCAGGTTCATCGAGATGTGTGATAAACTTGAGGCTTTAGGGTTCCTTCGGGGAGGATATCGATTTCGGCTTTGTGTCTGCTCTGTGTTTGAGTCGTCAACTTTAAGTCCAAACGCAGACACGATCTTTTGCTTTAGTTTTTTACGATCAGAATTCCGTAGAGGAGAAGAGGTTTTCCAGTTTTTGGGTGGCTTCTTGAACATCGAATATGATCGATAAAGAATAATGAATGGGCGCTTACTGTCAGCGCTGAATCCTTGGGCGTCAAAATTGTTCCTTCCTCCTATCTTACCATCATGATGATGGAGAGACGTGTACCCAACGAACTTGTAGACTGCATCCTCGAGAACCTCTACTCTGACAAAGACACTCTTCTCAACTGCGCACTAGTTGGAAGAGCCTGGGCTTACTCCTCGCAGCGTGGCATTTCCGAGAAATCGTTCTCATACTACTACCGCCCTTGTTTAAGCCGCCTCAGCCCTCATGGATGCATATCTGAAGACCATTAGACGTTTGGATGCAATATTCTCCAAAAGGCCTTATTTGGCATCGTATGTTCGGTCTTTGGAACTCCAGTCTTTTGCGCATACAACGTTAATATTACGTGCCTGAAGTGGTATATACTGACTGCTACAGCCAGCCTGGTTCGACGGCTCTCCGACTTAAACAAGTCATCATTCAACTCCGTACAATGGCAGCACTTCCATCCTTCGTTGAAAGCGGCCTCGACTGATATCTGTCAGGCTCCTTCAATAACTTGCTTCTCTGCTATTTACTTTCACATCCCCACATTCGCAGAACTAGCATCTCTTCTCAGCTGTATGAAGGGTTTGAAGATACTACATCTCGACATATCTTGTGATTGGGATTTCTCAGAATTGGAGGCTGGTCATCCGCTTCGAAGTATGTAGCTTGATGAATTGCGGCTATACAATGTACCTCATTTCATTGATTGGTTGCAGCGAGACTTCTGGCCCATTTGGAGTCCGTAATCTGAAATCGTTGGAGATCCCTGGTCGTAGCATGGTGGATGTGGAGAGTTTACAGTACTTGGGCACCAGCATTACAGCGTTGAAGTTGAGCGAATATATAGCACATCCAGATATGCATGGTCTCGAACTCTCACCTAACATTCTGAATTGACCATTGCTGTTACTTTGGCAGGTCCAAGTCTTCCTCATCTTCGATACACTCCCAACCTATGCAACTTATCCTTGCTGAGACTGTATCAGACGGAGCATACAAACCCTGTTCTCTGGATCAATGCCCTTTTCGCACCTTTACTAAACCAGGATGAAAAATGTTCTCCTCTACAATGTTTGACCATTGATCTACCCATTTGGAATTCTGACCCATTGCAGCCTCAGCATTGCGACCCATGGTCTGCAATTGATGTTCTGCTTCAGGAGCCGGTGTTTACTTCGCTCCAAACAGTGGAGTCCAAGCTTAGGCTAGTTCCAACCCAATCGGAATTTACAAAGTTTCTCGGTGTTGCTAGCAAGTTACTCATTGAGAAGCTTCCATTTTTGGAGGGATCGGGGAAGCTGGTAGTGCAGATATTAAATGATCAGGTTCGGCTGGGCTCTAGAATTTAGTCACGCTGGTTTGGATATCATGGTGGAGATATTTTACGGGGCTCGCTGTGTCTTTTCTGCTCTTGTTTTGCAAGCTTTTGCCGCGGTGGGATTTGGCGGGGCAATTTACATGTTACATATGCAAGTCCTATTTTTCAAACCGATACTATCAATGATGCGACTCGTCTGTGATCTGTCGGGTTTGCAAACCGTCGGTCAGAGGTTAGGAACTTACAAGCACTGACAGTAAGCGCCGACAGTAAGTTAATCCTACAACATCGCCCGAAGTCATGTTCAAAAAAGCAGAATAATGGGGCCGTCTAGATCTTGATCTCACGGAGATCAGAATACTACCCACTTCAATTCTTACTGATAGACGTCGCGGGTGTTGCATAAGAACTCAAATAACTGGACCATACCATGTTCCCGCAAACTTTTGAAACCGAGATTGAACGGACATGTTAGAAAATAACATTATATTCACAAACATAATTCAGTTTATACATTCAATTAATCTCTTAACCAGGTCGTGACAGCCAACCCGAGTCTTTCAGCATCCAACAACCTCGAAAGACGAAAAGTCTCCCGGAGTGAAACATGTAGGATCATCTACTGGCCCAAAAATCTGGTCATCGACATCGTCGCATCCGTCATCTAAGTATCTTCAAGCGTAAGAAAAGCTATCCCTAAAAACTCAAATATCAAAGCCCACCGGTGTACGTGTTGACGCTGCAAGCGGCGGGAAGAATACCAATGTCGAGCGATGCGCCATTGACGGTGGCCTGGCAGCCACCTCCGCCGTCACCCATATCTCCTGATACACCTCCCAAGTCTTCTCCTGTGCAGCCAGGGCTGTCAGAGTCGTAGGCAGTGACCTGCTCGCATCAAACATGTATGTAAGAGTGGAACTTGACAAGTGGAGGGCGGGGACTAATTACCGAGTAGTTGTTCTGTGCGAACACAACCGACATGCCATAGATCAGAGCGATAAAGAAGATGGTAGTTTGTTTCATCATATTGAAAATCTAGCAGGAGGGTTAATTAGAAAACACCAGTCTCATTATTCTGTAGACTGTCTCCCCCACTCACCGAACGACAAAGAGTTGTTTGAACAATGAAGAAGGGGAGTAAAACCTTCCTTTTATACAGCTATCCGGTACCTGTGGCCCAAAAAAGGTCACCTACGAAATGCAATCGTCACAAGCAGGATATTGACCACTGCTTTGAATAGTGGGGTCTAAAACTAGGCCTAAAGGCTTTAAGGACTTGGACATCTGTATGTTTGTAAGTCTTCGCTGCTGTATTGACGACAACCTGCGTACCGATGAATGTCCTTCACGGCTAGTGCATCAAATAATTTCGAGCGAAATTTATGTCGAAATTATTTTTGAAATTAGTTGTCTTTTTCAGTATGAATCGCGGTCGAAAAAGACTGATAATTTCACCCGAAAAAGGTATCGCAATTCATTGTCTTTTTCAATCCGAATTTCGCCCGTAATCTCTATTGTTTTTCATGTGAAAAAGATAATGAAATATCTTATCTTTTTCGATCGAAATTTCTTTAAAATTTCGCTCAGGAAACGTAATGCCCAGTTCCTGCCGGGAACTGGGCAGGATTGTCATGTGATGTCCCTCAGGCATAGCAGAGGCAAGACAGACACGAATACCACTCGGGAGTCGTCCAAGCTCTGCGTACTCCGTACGGAAATCTTCACCCCATTCACTAGCACTCTGAGATTTGATGACAACGAGCTCTACAAGGTTCTTTCGGAATCTTGTTCTTGAGTACTTCAATTGTCATGGAACGAGGTTGAGAGAGCGGCGAGCCATCTCCAGCGATCGAATGGACTGGCCCATCCTCGAATTGCTACCATAAAAATATCAGTAAGAAGTATCAGAATAGAAGTATAGAGAGAGAGTGCACTTCAAAAATATTCTCAATTTTACCCCCCTCTAAGTTCACAGCAGGTGCCAGAACATCTATCACCTTCAAATAATCTGCCTGTGTGTTCATGAGAGTGGGACTGATAACCAAAGCAACTTTCTGAGAGGTTAAGATATCCTCTTTAGAGTCTCAGTCTTGGAGGGGAGGACACCAGAATGCAATACTAGTTTTGCCTCCGCCAGTGGGAATATCATAAAAAGTGCTTTTGCCTTGCAGAAACTGCAGCTTCTGATACTTTCGAAACTCTGAGATAACGCAGAGGTTGCCGGCGGCTATTTTCTTCCTTGCACTGAACTTTGCATAACAGTCTCTCGGATATCTCCAGATGTCCTTGTCGAGGTTTGAGGGTATTGTCGGAAGTGATTGATGCGTCACTAGTAGCAGAACGGATGCAAATTTTGAAATAAAATAAGAAGGGAGCTGATAAATGTAACATTCCAGCAAATCTTTCTATCAATATTCACAGGTTGTAGGATGGGATTGGGGACATGGTGTATTTGAGCAAACAAAAAAGTTAGAATAAGTATGTGATATAAATCCAACCTGCCAAAAGTGCCGGATAAAGTTCCAGTCCCTCTGCCAAGGAAAGCGATTCCAGAGAATTCGGTGTAGCAAGCATCTATCCTTTCGATATCCAAGAGTCATGCCGTTGGTTACGAAAGCATGTTTTTCAAGCACTAAGTCTCCCACATCAGCAAAACCTGGGTGGTGGTCATAGCAGCCATAGCAAGCTATAGCAGGCCATAGCAGCCATAGTTCTCTACAGAACTATGAGGTGCTATAAGGTGCTATGAGCTCCTGTGGGGTTGTTGAATATTCGCGCCAACTGTCAAACTTGTTTCGACATCTCATCATCTGTCATTCAACTCCGCGGGTGCCGGTGGGCACTATATAAGAGTCGACGCGCATCGTTGCAACGTCGTAACATCAACTTCTTTCCCTCCAAGATTCTTCCAACGGTGAGTGCCTGCTTTCTTTCAAGTATTCTACTAACAGGCATTGCCAGCAGTCATCACTCATGAGTTCGCTCCAAACAGATCAGTAGCTATCCAACCCAATCGGAATTACAGTTTCTCGGTGTTGCTAGCAAGTTACTCATTGAGAAACTTCCATTTTTGGAGGGATCGGGGAGCTGGTAGTGCAGATATTAAATGATCAGGTTGGCTGGGCTTAGAATTTAGTCACGCTGGTTTGGATATCATGGTGGAGATATTTTACGGGCTCGCTGTGTCTTTTTCTGCTCTTGTTTGCAAGCTTTCGCCGCGGTGGGATTTGGCGGGGCAATTTACATGTTACATATGCAAGTCCTATTTTTCAAACGATATCTATCAATGATGCGACTCGTCTGTGATCTGTCGGGTTTGCAAACCGTCGGTCAGAGGTTAGGAACTTACAAGCACTGACAGTAAGCGCCGACAGTAAGTTAATCCTACAACATCGCCCGAAGTCATGTTCAAAAAAGCAGAATAATGGGGCCGTCTAGATCTTGATCTCACGGAGATCAGAATACTACCCACTTCAATTCTTACTGATAGACGTCGCGGGTGTTGCATAAGAACTCAAATAACTGGACCATACTCCATGTTCCCGCAAGCTTTTGAAACCAAGATTGAACGGACATGTTAGAAAATAACATTATATTCACAAACATAATTCAGTTTATACATTCAATTAATCTCTTAACCAGGTCGTGACAGCCAACCCGAGTCTTTCAGCATCCAACAACCTCGAAGACGAAAAGTCTCCCGGAGTGAAACATGTAGGATCATCCACTGGCCCAAAAATCTGGTCATCGACATCGTCGCATCCGTCATCTAAGTATCTTCAAGCGTAAGAAAAGCTATCCCTGAAAAAAATCAAAAATCAACACCCACCGGTGTACGTGTTGACACTGCAAGCGGCGGGGAGAATACCAATGTCGAGCGATGCGCCATTGACGGTGGCCTGGCAGCCACCTCCGCCGTCACCCATATTTCCTGATACACCTCCCAAGTCTTCTCCTGTGCAGCCAGGGCTGTCAGAGTCGTAGGCAGTGACCTGCTCGCATCAAACATGTATGTAAGAGTGGAACTTGACAAGTGGAGGGCGGGGACTAATTACCGAGTAGTTGTTCTGTGCGAACACAACCGACATGCCATAGATCAGAGCGATAAAGAAGATGGTAGTTTGTTTCATCATATTGAAAATCTAGCAGGAGGGTTAATTAGAAAACACCAGTCTCATTATTCTGTAGACTGTCTCCCCCACTCACCGAACGACAAAGAGTTGTTTGAACAATGAAGAAGGGGAGTAAAACCTTCCTTTTATACAGCTATCCGGTACCTGTGGCCCAAAAAAGGTCACCTACGAAATGCAATCGTCACAAGCAGGATATTGACCACTGCTTTGAATAGTGGAGTCTAAAACTAGGCCTAAAGGCTTTAAGGACTTGGACATCTGTATGTTTGTAAGTCTTCGCTGCTGTATTGACGACAACCTGCGTACCGATGAATGTCCTTGTGGAGTAGCAAGCTGGAGCCATCCTGTACCAACTAATGTTATGCTATGCTCTGCCTTCAGAATAGTGAATAGATAGTTGAAATGAAGAAATGGCTAACCGGGGCATAATGACCGAAGACGAAGGAAAAAACTGTGGATGTTTAAATCGATTTAATGTTGAGGCCTGCGTATGGTGCGGTTCTAATCTATTTGAATCATGATCAACTTAAATGGAGCGGCGCTCTCCGGTGAGTCGTGACTATCCTGAAACAAGGTTTCTTTCTCCGTCTCCTCTCGTTCTCATTTTTGTTCTCTTATTATTCCTTCTATGCCCTACAATGTGTTGTCAAAGCAAATAGTGACAAAGATTGTACATGGGAGGCAGAGAATTTAACTGTGAGTAACTAGAGGTCACTGCTGCCTCATAGGAAAGAGGAAGAGCTAGAAAGCTCGCGGATTCGAAGATTTGAATCTCGGCAAGCGACAAGGTAGCACTTCCATAGATCTATTACCTTAAAGATACACAAGTATTAGTTCCAGATTACCGAGTACCGTGGATAACCTACCTCATTCCTCCAAGCCCCAACAAAAATGACGATTTCGATGAAGCCGCGAACTACGTAATACTAGTAAAGATTTGTAAAGTACCAGCAAAATGGTAATGGAGGTGGTATTAGGAGAAGTGATTTCATGACGCATTGCATCAGAAACGAGCGAGAATGTGATGACCTTTCCAGCCGATTGTCGAATTCTAGCATACTTTTGGTGAAACGCTCTGATCTTATTTACAACCAAACAGAAAAACGGCATCTTTCCAATGGAGAAATTACAAGCGACTGTGCCAAGGTGGAGCTTTGAAGTAAAATAGTGTTTGGTTGTAAATAAGATCAGTAACAGAGCTTATTAGCTGCGTGTTTTTGGTTAAGACACTGAGCCTTACGTTTACTTGTCTCTCCACACTTGCTCCAGTGGTTGATTTTTTTTTGATTTTTTTTGATTTTTTAAATCAAAACGTTTGCATTTTGAGGGACTAAAAATTTTGAGACACGCCGCTGATAAGCTCTAACGAGTGTTTTGCCAAAAGTATGCTAGAATTCGACAATTGGCTGTCAGCAGCGGCATGAAGAAGGAATACACGCAAAAAGAAGTGACTGTGGCGGGAAGGGGGAAGGGTAATGATCTTCTGTCGTGAGCGCCGCTCCCGCAAAAGACATACCTACGCAATCAGGATCGCTGCCCGCATCATCTGTGGGAAATTTTTGCTGTACTATAAGTTTAACGAGATAATAAGCGGAGAAACGAAAACATTCATACAGGAACGGTGTGAGTGGTTTGAAGGAAAAAGCAGTGACTAAATTGAAGCAAGTACAAATAAAAAAAAAGTACGACTTGCCTAGCATCTTCTGATCCATCCAGATAAAGTCCCACTACTAGTACTACTGTACCATTTCGACCGGTTGTGTATTGACGCATAATGCAGACCCTCTGAAATTCCGAAAATCTCGATTTATAACGCATATGGTGGCCCTGAACTGGAAAAAAATCCTCCGTAACGCTCTGACCCCAAACATGGAAATGCAGCGACGCTTACGGCGCCTGAGCTGGAGGTGTAACGCACATTTTTCTGTTCTGAACTGGTTCTCAACCGAGTTCTGCCTGTGACGCTCACCAGGCTGAACAACTGGTCGAAATGGTATAGTACAATCTTGAATCAGCGGATCTGCGGAGGTATTACTGGTGCATGAGCGTTTCAGGCTCAAAATCTATGGCTCACCATTGGACTTGGAGACTCCAGAGTCATGATCCTCTTGCATCCATTGTTGCCAGGATATTTCGATAGTATTAGGTTAATCGCAAGAAAGTTGGGATCATAGTTTGTTTCCCAGCATACTGTAAATGCTGCTCTTCGGACCTGAAAGTCCACACTTAGAGAAAGGATCTTGCACTTACTATGGGTCCGATACGTATTGAATTTAGGTATATATACAAGGCCACGGATAATGAATGGAATGGAAATCATCAGAGAATAATGAGCGGATGATATCAATCTTGCAGGTAGTAGTATGTGCCGTACTATAAGTTTGAGTTGGTTAGGACTCTCGGTTAGGACTCTCCTGGAGAACTCGATGAATATCAGGATAAAGTGGCCGACGACCGTAACATATAAAAATGCTTTCAACTTTGGGCCTTGCCTGGCAGCGACCAACTGCCTCAGTTGCCCGAGGTTGGATTTAGAAAGCATCAGATGAGTGTACTGAGCCCTCATGATCATTGGATCTTGGGGGAGAGTGCTGAGGAATCGGATACAGGGTAGAAAATGAGTACTGCTGCCTGCAGATGTAAGATAGTTTGGAGGTGAAAGCAGGCGCTGACAGTAAGCGCCCAAGCGCTCCAAAAAAAAAAACCACCCACCACAAAACAACCTCTTCCCCTCTACGCACTTCCGATCAAAAGAAACTGAAGCAAAGGATTATTACTACGTTTGGACAAATAACCAAAGACTCGGACGATATCTTACCTGAAGGAACACTAACCCAAATTTAACACTTGCGTTACTGTCTTGTCTCGATGCCAACCCTGCGGCCTCTCTCTTTTTCAGCATCAGTCGTGGCGAGTCAGATTCACGCAAACTGAGTCTGATACCAACAACGAAATACACACTCTGGACTCATCGTCCCAACCTCTTACCCTTCATCTCTTCACCAAAATCTGAAATCCGTCATACCGATTTTAAGCGGAGGAGCAGCAATCGGGGAGGCGTAATGCATTTTTTGGACGCACCGCCTGTTGAGGGACAGCTGATGTCCGTCTGCAGCTAGGATTCTAAAAGGATGTTCTCTCCGACCATAGCAGTCGAATGGCTATTTCCAGTGATCGACTACGAATAGGACTGCGGGAAGAATAAAAGGGAACGGAATTAAAGGGAAAAGCGGCTCTACATGCGTGGAAAGACCGCCTATGGGAGATGGGGTCCAATTCGAAGGCGGGGGTTCTGAGGAGTGTCAAGTTGAAGTTGAAAATGGGACGAGGAGGGGAGGAGGTTCGGGGTGAGCCTGCTAAAGTCTACTCTATAACTGTTCGTTATCAGCCTATTTGCTTCTATACACCACGATGATAAGAAGCAGGTCTCGAAATGTGCACGAATTCCCTCGGTCTTACAGCATATGGATCCTTATCTTCACGTTGGAGCATATATAATAAGTAAACCATTTCAGGTGACTTGCTCGTACGTTTCCTTGCATATACTCTTTGTCTGAGTCTCACTCAACTCAACCTTGAAAATATTCCGAATCCGAATCTAAAGTCATCCGCAGAGTTCTACCAGCTTACAAGTAGTATGGCAGCTGCTGTCTCCGACTTCAAACCATTGTTAGGCAAGTACACAGTTACTTCGAATTCGAATTCGTTATGTTAGACTCTCTAATACTCTCATACTGACGTATACTACAACTGTAGATCAAAGCGTTGGGTATGGTGTCGTTGTCGGTACGTATGATACAACTCGACTCTATGTATGACATTGACATAGTTGGTATACTTATATATATACGTAGGAGTGGGATTCTTCTTCGCAGGAGTAATGCTCCTCCTGACCTACCTGCAATCACGATACACGGATATGTCTCCTGGGTCTTCGGAGGAGTTTTCGGTGAGCTACATTACTATGCATATAATGCGACCGCATGGCTCTCTTGATTAAATTTCTGCTGTTCTTACTGCTTAGAGCGCATCTAGAAATGTCAAGGTGTGTATTGTATATTGAACGTTATCTGTTCCCCTTGACTGACTGACGTACTACTGTCTTTCAAAAGCCGGGATTAGTATGTTGTGGAATGTGCGTGTACCGTTTACCATGTACCAGTGATTGGGTGTATCGACTGAAGTGCTGACTCCGAATCGTGGATAGCGTCAGCGCATGGACCTGGAGCGCGACGCTCTTGCAATCTAGCACGGCGGCGTATACTTTTGGTGTTAGTGGGCCTTGGTAAGTGTTGTGTATACTTAAATATCTTCTTTTATTTTCTTGTCGGAATTATCCTCTATGACTACTCCGAGTTATTCCTGATTTCTAGATGCCGTTCGGACTTTGATTAATTGCAGTTGTATTTGCTTTGCAGGTGGTATGGAGTCGGGGGGACCATTCAGTTGGCGATTTTTGGTATGGTTGCTGCAAAGGTTAAGATGTATGTACACTGGCAGGTTACGCCGTGAATATTTAGAGGCTAATTTGAGTCGTATCTATCTATAGGAACGCCAACGGTGCTCATACCTTTCTGGAGGTGAGACTACTACTACTGAATTCCACTACTGAATTCCACATATACATACCAAAATCACTGGTCACGGCGGTCCGCTCATCTTATGATTTCCAGATTGTCCAGGTTCGATTCGGAAAGGGTGCCCATCTACTCTTCACATTCTATGGTTTCCTCTGCAATCTTGTCGTTTGTGGGTCTTTATTGCGTGCGTATATCACGGGTTCTGTACATGCTGGAGTGACGACTCAGAAATTCACTGATGATACTTACTTAGTGGGCGGATCGGCGACAGTGACGGCCTTGACAGGGATGAATACTGGTTATATGAGTCTTCTGTAGTATCGAGCGACTGACTGACTAATTGCAATGTATTTCAGATGCTGCTTGTATGCTACTTCCTATCGGCATTGCGGTGTATGTACTCGTGGGGTCAGTGATTCGGTGGACTGACCAAAACTTCATCTGACCAATATCTCTGTAGAGGCTTACGCGCAACATTCATATGCGACTGGTCCCACACTGTAATTCTCTTCGTAGTCATTTATGTCTTCATCTTCAGAACCTAGTGGGTTTTCTTCTACTCTACTCTCATCCGTGTAGCTCATTATAGTACTAATACTAATGATTCTGTTCTTATCAGTGGCACGTACGCAGACGGAGTCTCCAGCTTGTATGATCTCCTCCAAGCCGCATCCACTGCTACACCTGTTGATGGCAATCAAGACGGAAGTTACTTGACTATGAAAAGCAACCAGGGTCTTGTCTTTGGGGCAGCGACGATTCTTAGTGGATTTGCGGGCATTTTTTGTGATCAAGGTATGTTTCTTTTTTGCGACTAAATACAACACGATGGATACTACTACATGATTTTACTGTAGGCTACTGGCAACGCGTAGGTCTTGTAGATATTTCTATTTCAAGATTTATTCTCACTCCAGCGCGTGTTCTAGGCCATTGCCAGTCATCCTACTTCGACTACGAAAGCCTATGTGAGTGCTTTCATAGTGTTTATCGTCGATCAACTTAAACCAGTAATCCCCAGATGCTAGGCGGTCTATCCTGGTTTGCTGTACCCTTCGCCTTCGCTTCTTGTCTAGGCCTCGCCGCTCGAGGGCTCATTAACAATGTTCGTTAGTTTAAATACTTATTCAATTTGCTTTGGGTAACATCATGATATCCTTAGCCAAACTTTCCAACCTACCCCAACCCACTATCTGCTTCCCAAACAAGTGCAGGCCTTGCAGCACCCGCTGCAGCTGTAGTCCTGCTCGGAAAGCAAGGAGCCGTGGCCGTGCTCTTGGTTGTTTTTATGGCGGTTACCTCCGCTGCTAGTGCAGAGTTAATTGCAGTTTCCAGTCTTTTGTGAGCGATTCAGTCCGATTTCTCAAACCATTACTGACGAGTCGAGTCTTGCAGCTCATACGAGTATGTATTTGGCATATACACCTCACATATGCCCCATTAAATGCTCGCATTCATAGCATATATAGGACTTATTTCCGGCCTAATGCGAAAGGACCTGAAATCGTGAAAGTATCGCATTACTTTATCTGCTTTTGGGCGGTTTGGATGGGTAAGTACTTGGTCGTAGTAGACAGGCGCTGCGTACTGATATATTGTGCTGGTAGGCGCATGGGCAGTAATTGTATGTGTTTTTTTAAACTACGATTTCGATTGTACGGGGATCTTATTCGCCGTCTACCGTAGCTCAACAAAGTGGGAGTGGACCTTGGATGGGTACGAACCTTTGTTTAATCTCTCCGATATACACTGCTTACGAGTCCATGCACTAGCTGTTCTATGTCCAGTATGTCGCCCTCCGCAGCAGCCACGATTGGTACGACCTGACAAAAACTTTCAGAGGCGTTGTTCTTAGTCCCGCAGTCATTCCCATCGCGCTGACAGTGTCGTGGAGCAAACTGACGAAGCCCGCAGTTATTCTTGGTCCCGTTCTGGGGGCCATACTGGGTATGACTGCGTGGATGATTGGGTGCTGGAAGATTCTTGGTGCGTTTACAACTCTCGTCTGTACTTATTAGGCCTTTATCGCTGTTACTATTAGGCAGCATCAACATCACAAATCTCGCAAACCCATACTCTGCTGTCTGCAGTGGATTAACAGGCTTGTTGTTTTCTGGAATAATTACAGTCGGATTGTCGCTCTGGAGTGGGTTTATTTCCCCTTTCAAGTTGTTTAGAAATACCTGATATATATTCACACAGATCCCGATAATTATGACTTTAAAGGGACACGAAAGATTGCTAACTTAGATGCCGAGGAAGAAATGATACCTGGCACCAGCTGGCCAAGCATCTCCGACGAAGAGAAAGCGGAAAAGAGTGAGGTTGCGGAAGTCAGCCCTACCGATCCGAGTCGCGAAGTCGTCCTTTTAGCAAACGGAGATGTTGTGACATATCCGTGTTGAAAGGAAGCTTCAAGAGAGCGGGTTGGTACTCGCTAGCGTTGACGATCATCGTAACTATTATAGGTGAGCATGCCTTTCATTGTATCAGTTGTCTCTGCTGACCTCTACCGACTCTAGTGCCACTGCCGATGTTCTTCTCTCACTATGTATATAGCAAACCTTTCTACACGTTCTGGGTATCAGTGAGCATGTAAGTGCCAGCTAGCATTGAATGGAGCCCACTCATGAACTGCGTTTATAGTGTATGGGTTCTTCTTAGTGGTACCTTTTCAGTTCTTCTTCCCGTTTGGGAATCAAGGGAGGAGATGTACACCATTGTGGTAGGCTGCTATAGATCCATACGTAAGAAGAATCTACCATAACTTGTGCGGCGTATGTATTCTTGTATGTACTGACCGCTACTTCTGATATACACGAAAAGCAATATGATACAGATGTCATTAGAGTCGTAGAGTCGTAACCTTATCCGTAACATTAGGATCGAGGGTATTCCGAATGCTGAAAATTCGAGTTAGAAATATGGCCGTCAGACAGTACTTGAAGTTGTAAGACTCACGTTAAATATAACACGTGTATCTCTTTACTGGAAGAATTGGAGAGGTTGCTGTTTACCATCCGTCTCCGAGTACAGTTCGTAAGCCACTGGTTCTTCTTCGCCGGAACTGGCGAGCGTGAGGTTGGGAGCTGTTGGAAGGATTAGTATTCCAGTTTCAGTTGCACAGTAAAGACGCACCAAACCACCAAAGTGTTGTCACTCCAACTGGGAAGGTATACGTTGCCTAGGGCTTAGGATCAGCTACGGACATCCTACAGGACTAGAATTTGAAACGCACCTGCATTCCTCGGAACTCAATGGTAGTCTGCACAGGCTAAAATATATTCTACAATCAGAATGGACCCAATAAAGTTGGAATGAAATCACAACATACAACTGGATCGAAGGTTCCAGTATCCGTAGTATCGTCCCCTGAAATGTGTTCCACAATCAGAATCGGACGTGGTCCTGAGATGAAGTGGAAACATACAGTTCAGGACTACAAGTGAATATCTTGGCCAATCCGTAGGGCTAACTCTCCCGGTAACATACGCGCCCACAATGAGTGCCCAGCTCAGCTCGCCACCGACGCTGACATCAATCCGTTGACCGAAGGGCCCTCCAACGTCTTTCGGTATGATAGCCTTCGACGCTTGAGCCATGGAATAGACTATTGATTAAAAATTAATGAATGCTGCTGAAGGTAAACAATTAGCTACTTGCATTCCTGGTTAACGCTCCAAGTTCCATTGCTATTCACCTTGAATCGAGCATCAGCACCATAGAGCTTCAACAGAGAAAAAAATCTAACCTGAACAATTCCACGACATCCATCGGAACAACTGTCGGAACCAGGAAGTAGAGGGTCGCCACTTCCATCGAGTGCGAGGTTCCACATTAACCCAGTGGTGCTATAGTAAGAGAGTGCACCTATGGAAAAAGTTCATTCCACAAAACTGGACAATGTTCCAAGCCCATACTAACCGATAAAGCTATAAGGAAAATGATCAGAACTATAAGGCGAGAAGTAAAATGAGCTCGACACACATATTGTCCATATACCACTACATGGGTGATTATCAGTTTACTATATACGTAGCCACAGGTGGAAAACAAATACCTTGATATCACTCCACCAATCACTCCCGATCGTACCAGTACACTCTACGATAGCCGTCAGCCCTAACCGAATCAAGTATCAGCACCGTGGAGGCTTACCGGTAAAGAATATCTAGCCATTCATAATTCATGAAATACTTCTGCAACGGTGGTAAGGGAGACGCACTTCTTTATCTGGGAATGCAGTTTGGAAACCCAATTGCTCATCCACAGTGCCCTCGTAGCAATGGAAAGATACGCCTTTACAAGCAAGATCACAATGAGTTTACACGCGACTGTCGATTTAAACTTACCGTCAAAGGCATTCGGAGCAGCTTGCAACAATGGCACTGCGTATGTCGTAGCCCCGGACCAGTTGTGCTCAAACCCTGGAGATCAATTAGATGCGGATATAAAGAGCTGATAATACTTACCAATGATTTTAGTAGCGCTAAAACCAT
This sequence comes from Gymnopus androsaceus JB14, assembly GCA_009733575.1. Classification (NCBI taxonomy): domain Eukaryota; kingdom Fungi; phylum Basidiomycota; class Agaricomycetes; order Agaricales; family Omphalotaceae; genus Gymnopus; species Gymnopus androsaceus. The sequence continues at coordinate 93,900 of ML769452.1, forward strand.
TATTGTTCATCAAAGTCCTGAGTGCTGCAAAAAATATCATTAGCTCTCGATCCACAAGTGAGAAAGCGTAACTCACCGATGCCAATCTGTGCTTCTACAGCAGCAGTCATAGAACAAGACGGGTATGTTGTGTCGCTGTTTTGGGGTTCGTTTTGAATGCCTATAGGAGATATGTATTGGCCATGCGGCTCGTCCTAGTGCTGAAAACCTTACCAATTGCGTATGGTGTAAGCCCTTCTGCAGCAAAGCCTTGAAGACATTTCAAAAGGTAGGTTGCATCTAGAAGTATCGATTCATTTTTTGGGGTCACGGAGTAGATGATTAATTCACTGACATTGTGGAACAAGGCTGGAAGTCAAGCTTCCACCGTCCATAGTACCAGTGGTTTTCATCCACGCAGGTGGACTCCAAGGAACGAACATGAATCCTGAGCACTGAGAAAAAAAAACTTCAGTATGTATTCAATCGAGAGAAATCGAAAATGCATACTGTCGTTAAGAGATAAAATATCTGCCAAAGTGGAGAAGACATATGAAGGTGCGACCTTGATATTGAAGTTGGCGAAAGATGTATCTCCATTGGTATCATCATAAGAGTACAGATCTGCAGAAAAGTCGGAGGCACCAAGCGGTACACGAATGTAATTTAGCCCGGCAGCGCCGGCCCCGTCAGTTGGCACAAACAAGTAGCCCAAAAGCGACCAGTACTGGGCTACATTTGTTGTCTGTTTTCATTGAATCAGCGACCAAGATCACAAGTTCATTCCAAAGACGAACCTTCAATTCACTCAAAAGTAGGGCCGCAGAATCAGCTAAAAAGTTGCACCTATTAACACCGAACGTTGAAAAGAAGCAAGGTAACACACTGAGGGAACCACCAAAGCCATAAATGTTCTGATATATTATTGAATCATCCACAACTATATCAGCGCTGCCAATTGCACCAGGCGAAACAAAGTTGATAGGTGTAGTAGGCGAGACGTCCGAGAAGAGCCCCGATCGATCCCAGGTCGTTTGCCACTGTTCAAAACGTTATCGACTCGCCGCCCCATACGGTAGGAAATGTTCAGCCACACTCACGATATCCCATATCTGTTGTGAAGCAGCAGGCTTTACAGCCAGTAACAGCGATACCCAAACTGAAACTCTAGAGAAATGCATTGGGAAGCGCCAGCCCAAGAATGATTCGACTCCTCCAAGTTATACTGTTGTCGTGTACCTGTACCTGAAGCGTTTATCGGCTGCGAGTATGAGGACAGAATTAGAACAGAAGGATTGACTGTCGATTCAGTACGAGTTCTTAGACAGTGACAGAAAGAAAAGGTTATAAACTCCCTCGCCTCGCCTTTTTACTGTACCAGTTCCATGTGGAGACGGGCAATATACGAGCATCATCATTCATCATGTGGATGATAGGCGAAATACAATGGTTGTCCTCATTTCGCTGTACTTGTTCTTCTCTCCAATCGCGCTCTAATGAAAAGATTTCTAATTACATCATTCCATGATTCTTACACGCAAAACAAGCATGTGTTACTCCCAGTTGAAAATAGTCTTGGAAGACGAAGCTCGAAGCTTAACCAAACCTAAACGCAACTCTACTCAAACTGAGTGTATTAGGAGCACGTCTCAAAATGATTTTTCTTGATTTTTGAATTGGTTTTTTGAATTCTCTGCCTCTCAAACAATTTTGGACGTCGTGCCAATACACTCTTGAAAAAAGAAGAGCTCTTCGTCAACAATATATTGCAATCTAAATATGACATGGCTAAAAACAAACCTCCTCGCAACACAGAAAAAAAAATATCCATCCTTGTAACGAGCCTAAAATAGCCCAAGAAGGTCCTCCTGAGGTTGTTGATTCTGCTGGGGAGTTGGTGGGATCCGACAGAGGGAGACTGGATCGCCGGAGATCCGAGTGAGCCTGACGAAAAACCAGCATTTCCGCCTAGGCCACTGAATAGATCATGTGGACTAGCGGAGGGAGGAGCAGGAGTTGCAGGAGCACCGAATATCGATACAAGATCGTCCAGTGGATTGCTTGAGGTTCCCGCAAGGAGGTTTGCAGCCGCCGGTGTATGCGAAAGCACTTCTGTAGCTGCTAAACCAGATGGACGACCTTCCACGGCAGGTGCATCGTCAAAGTCACTGGAAAGAAATCAGTTCAGTGACTTCCAACGAAGGACTGACGATGTAGACGTACAGTAGATTTTCAGCTTGCTGTCCAGCGGCAACTGTCTGCAGGGCCTTCTGCGTGGAGAACCGATCGTCTGGAGCACTGTGGAACAGTCAGATATGATCAAAGAATGTTTGAATCAACTTACTCGGTCGCCTTCCGCTGTAATGAATCCGCACCAACACGACCTTGACCAATGAACGTCTCCTCCGGTTTGTGATACACACTAGCCAAACTTGACACTTCACTAAGAAGCTCTTCTAGCAATGCCGGCGCTACGGTCGTTCTAGGGATAGAGATAGGAGGTCTCTGGGCGAGAACAACGGCCTATGGAAACGGATCAAGATCATATTAGCTCTTCGTACAGCAGGATGTAACGGAGAAACCACGGCAAGCATGAATTCATGCGAATATACAGTACGAATATCCAGGATGGAGATAGAGAGGTTCTCGTACCTTGGCAGCTCCAGGATCCGTAGACAATAAACGCCAGTAAATATACGCTCGGTCGCGTACATCGGGAGAATCGCAGTCTTTGGTAGCCGTATTCAAGATCCGTTGAACGATACCTTGCGACGAGTCTGGCTTCTTCAAGAACAGTTTTACTACTGCGGTTAGCGTCTGCAGTTGGACCTATAAAGGAATCATTATATAGTTGATACGAAGCTTGAAGTGAAAGGAAAACTTACAGGGTAAGACTCTTCCGTAAATGTATCTACGAAGATGCCTAGAAGTTCATCCGCATTATCGATCTTGTTGGCGTATTCGCCGATTGATCCAGATTAAGGATGCTTTGGCCTCTGGCTCGTCCAACTCGTCAAGATTGGCGCAGAGAGTAGGGATGATACCCTCGTATGTTGAGGGATATTTTCGGAAGATGTCCTATGGGTTACATAAGAAACGCGGAGAATGAAGACAAGGGAAAAAACACACCTTCATTACGACTACGGCTTCTTGGACAACGTAGCTGACTCGAGTGTCTATAAGTTCCAGAAGAACGTGGACGCATCGTTCTGCTGCAGCATCGATTTTGACCGCTGTTTGGCCGATGGCTTTGATACTCTTTCGAACAAAATCCACATCGACTTCTGAGGAATATCTACGAGATTTAATCAGCTCAAAGACTATGATCAACTTGAACAACGACTCACTCTTTCAGTTCACTTAATAACGCATCCACATTGTTCTCTCCTGCTAACCTCACCATGATATCCAGCTTCTCAACCTTGACATATAACGGATCATTATATTTGCAGAAGAATACACGCATCTCATTCGAGAGAAGGTCTGGGCGCTTCTGTAGCAGGAGGTTGATGTTCCGCAATGCTACCCACTGGACTTCGGGAGGCGAGGAAAGCAGAGTGACTAATGGCGGAGCCATTTTTCGTACAAGCTGTTTGATGAGGTCTTCTCTCCGTACTCCTCTCATGTGGATCATGATGACCTAGTATCAGAAATAAGTAAAGTAAAAGTGAAAGGGATGATTAATTGACTGACCTTTACTGCAGCCAACACGACACTACCATTCACATGCTGGAATTGTGGTACGACACGTTCACATATATGTTCACTTTCCTTGTCGTCTTGAGCAATGTATCGAGCCAGCGCGTTCAATATGGCAACCCGACCCCATTCGGAGCATTCGTTGAGTGCGATGAGGAGTTTGCTGAGGATGGAAGCAGAGATTGGGAATAAAGCAGGATCATTGGAGGAAGTAGATGGCTGAGATGTTGCCGCAATATGGATGTCCGTTAGGGCCGCGACGGTGTTGGCTACTACCTAGTGAGCAAGTCAGAGATTAAATCGAGCCGGAAGGACATGGAAGACGCGCCATGGGGTTACTATCTGCGATCATCTCATGCAATTGCTCCAAGAAACCATTGTCAATGACGAGCTCCGGCTTCAAATCATACAGCTTTGCTACACAAAGCGCTGCAGTCTTGCGAACATACGGGTTCTCGTCGCGCAGACATTTCTGAAGCGGATCACAAAGGTAATCGATGATTTTTTCTGCTCGTAGGACGCCCATGGTTCGTATTGCCAGCGCTCTAACGAGAGGATTGGGATCGTCACTGTCTTTGACAAAAGTATTGACGGCGAGAATGACTAGTTCGGGTTGGGTTTTGGCGTAGTTCATGAGATAGAGATATACGAGCTTTTTCTGCTCCAGGTCGTCTGTTTGCATATTCTTGAGGACATCCGGGAACAGACCGCTGACATCTGAGGAAAAAAGAGCATCAGTTCGCCATTCCTAGCGACATTTGAATAAAGTACCTTTGCCCACCGTCATGCTCGCTATCACGCGCTTAATGGCATCCTTGCGTTTATCGCGGTACTCGCTGCTCAATCAGTCTTCAGTCAGAAATTCAGTGCCCGGACATACCTGTTGAGATCAACGCTGAGTTCGTAGTTTTCACCCTTTCTTGGGGCTCGGATGCTCATTGAGGCGCTGGATAACTGGTGAGGGAGGGATGCGTGAACGATCCTTGGTATATTAAACCAAGTGTAAGAGAGAGAGAAGGAGCACGGGCGCTTAACTGGACTTTGGCGCTTGTTTGTCGTTTGTCGTGGCAGAGCTTATAGCATGGAGGCGCTTCGCGAGAAGGCGTGTAGGAGGAGCACGATCTGCGATATGTGTTATAGATTTAGGTAACTTGTACCATCTAAAAGACATGAAAATGGTTCAGGAATCTCGCATTCGAGGATTCGTCTGCCAGCAATATTATCCTTGCCGCCCAAGGAGACATTTTCACGATGTTAACTGAAAGGATAAGTAACTTGGTAAGGGTACAATCCACACGCTGTCCTGGTTTGGTTGAAGAACTTGAAGGAAGAATGTCGAAGATCACAGGGATTGAAAGGGAAAATACATATTGCAATGGATGTTCAGCATAATTACATACTGTACTATTCGGTGAAGGAGAAGCACAATGGCTTCTGCTTACTACAGTTAGACTGTAGTGCATGTTGCATCCGAACGTCCAGAGGCACGTCTGTGACAACAAAGATAAGAGGTGAACCTCTAACGAAGCGCTTCGTATATATGTTTATCATTGCTCCAAATGATAAACTTAACTACTGCATATAGCAGTAAAATGCGACCATTAATCCATTGCACTTGGATGCGAAAACTTTCACGATCGTGGGTCTCGGTGAGAGCCAAGGCCATGCGCCGTCAAGGAGCCCATATCAGAGCACTCATAACGATGGAATCACCGCACACAAATAAACCTAGTAAGCCACTGGATATGTAAAAATGAGTTGGCGCCAACAACCCGAGTAACACAAATACACACATAGAAAACACCCAAGTCTTGGATTCTCCAACGCCGATATGGATGTGAATATTGATATGAACATCGGAGATAATGTGACGAGGCCGCTGTTTGTCGTTTCAACACCAACACGATTATCGCTGCGATGATCTGTAATGATCTTCTGAGACCCTCCAACATTGTTCAGTGTGGTATCAGAGATGGCAGTTCTTCCCCGAGGCAAGTTCAAAAGCAACATTTGGCCTTTCATCTGCCCGACGAGATTCGGCCTGCAATTTATAAGCCAGAGTTCGAGAGGAATGTCCATAAACCTACTCAGCCTCTGAAAATCTTCCTCAGAATCGTTGGATCCACTCGAATCCTGAGGAAGGCATCGCGAGCAGCGAGGAGTTGGCCGGTATCGAGGCCTTGAAGCACTCATAGCCGATGGTTGGATTCGAGAGCTCCCTCCGCTTACAACAGGGAATGGAATGGATAGACAAGTTGTAAAATGAACCTGTGCAAGGATTCACACACTGATCTACCGTAACAGATATTCGCGTTCCCATTGAGAGGCGCTGAATCACCCTGAACTGTATTCTTGGACCCTGTGCGATCTCAGCCGAGCTCGTTCGGTAATCCAAAAGTTCCATAGGGATATGTGGCAACTCTTCGCTGTTAGCTGTTGAGATCTGTTCGAAGTGGAACGAACGTATGGGGATTAAATAAGGAAACGCACTGCTCGGTTGAATACAGTCTCCATCATCGCATGACACTGATGTTGTTCTTAAGACGATTTTAAATCGTGTCCGAGTTGATGGAACCGCATGAATCATTGAAGCATGGTAAAGATACAGACATAGATATACTTCGAGAGTAACGCATTGCCTTATTAAGTTCGATGTGTAAGATAGATCTATTGACATATCAGCAGAGGCAGCAGTTTCACGATATGTATACGCACATCATTGACTCAGCTTATCCGCTCTGAACATTTCAGGCTTCTTAACGTCCTCAACTGCTAACCTCCATCCACCATAAAGCTGGTTAACAATTGCGCTTCGTCTCAGTACAGTAAGGTCGCGCACGGCCTCCGAGTACATGCTTTGTACTCTCGACGGATCTGATTCGGCCTACAATAGCAAAAGTTATACCAGAAAAGCAAATCCTGTATCATAGAAACGGACCTGTATAGCACGGAACGTGTCCTTTGTTTGACGAATGAAATAATTTCTAAAGTTATATGAGCTGAACGACCGAGATGTCCGTAGCATGGACTGGTACAAGCTCAGAATTGCACGACGGCTTGGTGGGTTGGACATGGCTGAATTGGAAGAAGATTGTTGTCAATGTAAGCGCCATGTCGTACTCGGCATCGGATACGGGATGTGACTTCCGAAGCGTTTCACCTTCCCTGGTTGTAATCCATTCCAAATCCATTCAGTGTTCTTTCACGGTGTAACCTATGCTTAGGATCTGACACTGATGATCCCTGGCATTGAACTGCTTGCGCGTGGAGCGACTTCTCGACCTCGTGGACCGCAGATATAAAGCCTCTAGGCAGACTCACAAGCTTAGATTTCATTCCTCGTCGCAATCATGCTGCGAGCCCTTTCTTTCGGAATCTTGGCCTTCTCGCTTTCTGTATTTGCAACAGAAGACCTCGCTGTCCCTCATAAAATTGTTCTTTCTTCTCGAGTAGCTCCTGTTGGAAAGTCGCTGAAGCGAAGACAATTGTCTCCGGCGAATGTTCCTCTTGCCGACTTTTTCTTGGGGACAGACCTAGCAGTGAGTTGGTTGTACATACCTCTATTCCCTGCCAATTCTAATGGAACTGAAGGTGGTTTGGCAACATTTCCGGTCAGTGTCATGGATCATTGGATCTTGTCCTAAATTCTGAGAAAAAGAAAAGTTGGAACGCCCCCGCAGGATGTAACAGTATGTATACCCATCAAGCCTTCTCATCCTCCGCTCATGCCATTTTAAAGGTTGTCTTTGACACAGGTATACTCTTACACGATTGCTATATGATCTGTTCACAAGCCTATTCACACAGGTAGCTCAACATTGGAGTTTGCGAGTGCGTTATATGTTCTGTCTTACTGTTTTATCTATGAATATTAATTCCTCACAGGTACACTCTGTTCGACTTGCTCTAATCAAACCCAATTCAACTCTTCGAAAAGTTCTACTTTCGTCGATGGCGGACGTACCAGTACAATCGTCTTTGGAACTGGTGTCGGTGTGACTCCTGTAATTGGCGACGACACCAACCTAACAGTTGCGGAGTGCTACCGATACTGTTGTTGTCGGTGGCCTTTCATCGCCCGATGTATCTCTGTTTTTGATCACGGAGCAAAGTCCTGACTTCGACATTGATCCGTTCAGTGGGATTCAAGGTATGTTTTTATCCCAATGAGCATTATTTGTGCTGAAGATATTTTCAATGACCAGGGATGAGTGCCGAGGCACAAGGCTTTTTTGCTGCTCTCATTAAGAGAGGCCTTCCCTGTAGGTGTCTTCCATATTGTCTTGATGAGTATACTCATCCATCTTAGCCCTGTTCGGCATGTTCCTTACGCCATTGGCTGTTGGAAATGCTGAGTTGACCATTGGAGGAATCGACGAGTCAAAATTCACTGGTAAGGTCCTCCTTGACTCACACATCTGAATGATAACATTCAATCTCCTACTTGGCATTTGTAGGTGAACTCACGTTTGCATCTCAAGCCGAAGATTCTGGAGCCACATGGCAGCTTAACTCGCCTGGACTCTCAGTGAATGGAAAGACTAGCTCTGTGCTAGATGTCCCCCGTACTATCATCTTTGATAGGTAATTCTCGTTAATTTTCGGCTTATCCCTGACAACAACACTTATCGTTCTGCCCAGTGGAACAAGCAATATTCTGTTCCCGACCGCTACTGCAGAGGTACGCAGGATTTATACTTCCTATATTCGGCATTCTCTTAACCCCTTCAACCAGGCTATTTATTCCTTTATTTCGCCCGATATCAAGCCCAACCCAGCGGAGGCAGGGACCTACGGTATTGCCTGTGACCTCATCTCGACTCTTCCAGCTGTCATCGACATCACGTTCACTAGCCAGGAGGGAACGCCATTCAACTTGACTATTCCCAGCAGCGAGCTTAATGTCGGGCCGTTCGCTAATAATGCATCCTTGTGGTGAGTGTAAATAAAACCATAATGATCAATTACATACTAACATCAACTTGCATCAGTCAAACCCTTGTCAATAGCTTTTGAAGATCTTGCACTTGTAGGGGGGAGTTTGCTCAAGCACTACTATAGTGTTTGGGATGTCGGAAACCAGCGAATGGGCTTCGCTCCCAATGGGATTTGAACGTTTGAGCAATGAACATGGTATGACGGACAGGTCGAGTCATAGTCATACAACAGGCGTTACAATTAGCGAAATACATGGAGATTGTATAGTATGACAATGTCCCTCCATGAGCTCGTCGAATATGAGGATAGACTCCGCCGCTAGAATCATCATTCGTAAATCATACAAAGCCAACAAATGTGTGTCTTAATGTGTGTCTTGCACCTGTCAATTCAGAACCTCGAGAGTGATGGTAGACTGCTGCTCCATGGCGGTCCTGCTTTCTGTTATGGATCCTACGCGGCGCTATGTCGAGATATATAAACTCAGAATCGTTGGAGTCGGAAGTTCCGCCGGATCATTCGATTCCCACCATCCGCTCTTCATCTCGACTTTCATCTTAAATACTGCTGAAAGCCTGAAACCATGAATTCAATGCAAGCTAAGCTCCCCTCACTAAAGACTCAACCGCAAGTGCGTAAGATCTTATACAGGAAGGCCTACGGTTTTCAGCGTTCAATATCGTACAAACTCTCAGTTCATTACATCTTGTCAGATTCTTGCGCCCTTTCCACCGAAGCCGTAGACCTCTGGTGGAATTGCCAGAACCTTTGCTAGATGCATCTAGGGTCACTAGACCATTACTAGCGATACGACCATGGTGTCAGCTACGTCCACACGCGATTGGCACAAAATATCGGTTACAAAACAAAGTTTTCGGTTGACCGTCGCCATCAATGTTACTTCTCGAGTGTGAACGAGCCTTCAATTTTTCCCTTCCGCGCATGTCTTCACCTCCTGACGCCCCATTCTCGACCGAATCTCTCTTGGGTCTCCAGAAAGTGATGGCACAGGCTAGTGCTAGCGATCCACGACGACCGGTAGTCGGTGAGTAGGAACTTCGATGTATCGGTGTGAAGATTCCTCATTGCCACTGCTAGTATCAGGCTCATGGCCATGGTGAATCCTGATTTCTTCGTGGCGTATAATCCATGATTGGTTTTATACGCATCAGCCCGTATGGTGGCCCAGATGGGTTTCAATGTGCGGCTCTATGCTTCAGCTTTCACTTACCATTCATCATATCTTGGTTCATCCTAGTAGAATGTGAGCACGGGAACATTGCAGATGCAGATATGCATGAATCAGTCGGTGCTATTACCGCCCAAGGAGTGTCGCCGTGTAGATCGCACCAGAAAACTAGACTGTGAAGTGAACGCCAGACAGCGTAGGCTGTATGTCTTTAGAAACCCTGATCACAGTTCACTTGAGCTTTTAGCGCACGGGATACTTGTCTATGATGTCTACCGCCGAAGAAGCGCGAAAGCTAGTATCTTACGCAAAATTCCCCAGTTCCAAAAGCCCAACGAACACCCGAAGCTCTCTCCGGCATCCGTGGTGCTGGTTCACCTTTTGCAACAGCAGTATTTGGCCAAGGGATTGGTAGATTATATCGCTACCGCCAATCTTAACACATTTGTTGCAGTACAAATCGAGACCGTCGAAGGATTGAAATTGCGAAGAGATTGCCAAAGTCGATGGAGTCGGTCAGTTAATCTCTGGTCTACGAGGCGTGATGCATCTGACGACTTATGCAGATATGCTTTTTGTTTGGTAAGATATAAACATTCTTCGGAATTCTTAAGGTTACCCTCCCTCGGAAAACACGAACATTCCAGAGGTACAGGAAGCTATAAAACGTGTACTAGAAGCTCCGAAGGCAGCCGGCAAGTACGCTGGAATGTTGTGCATGTGAGGAGAGCAAGTATGCTTTCGATTTGAACAAGGCTGTAAGTACTAAAAATTATCACAAATCCCTTCTATCAACCGACTATATCATTCCTAATAGTCGATTTCATGAGCCTGGACACAACATTGCTGCTTTGGGTGCATAGTACGCCATGGAACTGACCAAGATTAAGGACCTTCGGCCTTGAACATATTACCGATAACTTTGCAAAGAGTCATATACTTACAACTATGAAGAGCTTTAGATTTTGAATCGTAGTCACATAATTGCGATCTTTGTGAATAGGATCTCGTTAACATGAATCAGTCGACTACAGCAAAAATAAACAATACAACTGGTATGAAAATGAGACGCCACAATGGGACTAGGCATCCTGTACACCCCAATCAGACCCGAACATTTCATTGCTCTTTCCATCCATCTCATTCATCAAAAGACGTGCACTCTCTGCTCCAGCAACTGGCAAACGTAGCCTTTTCTGTCCCTCTGGAGCAGGAATGCGGTACATAACTCGGTAGAATCCCAGCCTGAAGGAGTGCAGTCGCCTGGTCCCACCAAATGTGCTCTGTCTCGGTTGTTAGGCCTGGAGAGATTCTTCAACTCGATAAAGGTGCTCACCGTGGTACAAGCGGTCCCCTCGCATGCTGATGACACCTACCATTAGATCGTCAGTGTATGTATATTCGAGTCTCCCAGAGGCAGACTAACCCATCATTGGGATTTCGAGAAGCTTTCCGGTAGGAGGGACTCCAGGAAGAAGACATTCAAGAACCCTGTCATGAGTCATCTTCAAAATGAACTCATCTATCGAAAAAAATCAGTATTTTATACTTCTTAAAGAGGGGAGAGAGACGGACCAACAACGCGGTCACTCCCAATTGTCCTAGACACAGGTATCATGACTGTATCTCCAGGATTTCTGAATGGATATCATTACCTGCCTGCATGCTCACGCTGGAGAAAGGTAAAACGTACGCGAAAATGAAGTGATCTCTGTAAAAGGCGGTGAGAGCTTTGCGCCCAATACCACCCGTCATCTATTGAGATACATACGTTTAGAAAGTTATCATGGTATCGAAGGAAACGACTCCTCACAGTAGGTACGTGGTTCACGTATGGCTCGGCCTAGAGAATATATTTATTGCGTGTTTTACAACGACTAGTAAGCTTACTACCATTGTGTCCATGGTTTTCGCCACACTTCGCACTTCGAATCCAAAAATAGAGGTGCTCTTCCCAGATTGCTTCGATATCAAATATAGGGCCTCCGAGAATCTTCCGGAGAAACACCAAAACGCGACTGTGTGCAAGAGTTGCTTCACCGGATGCGTAATCAGCTGGCTTGGGGAAGAAGAAGAAAATGCGGCGATTTGGAGAATTTGTGAGATGTAATGTGGGGGCCTTGGGGAATGGCCGATGAGGGAGGGAGGTGGATGTATACGCAGGGATGGATGGGAATGTTTCGGGGCTGCCGATAGCCACAAGACAGGACAGACGGCTGTCTTGCAATTGCTGGATGTGCGAAATCACTGAGGAAAGAACCTCTGGATCATATACTAGGGCGAACTGCTCAAAAACCTTAATAATCAGCACATGTAAACTCACCGTAGATAGCGAACCTATCTCTGGTATCAAGCTCTTTCAGAGCCAACAGGGATTCGATACCTTTTGTGAGAGCCTCTTTGACAGACCATCCCTCACCGCTGGTCACACTAACGACTGCAAATCCTTCCTCCGCCCATTTCTGTACAGGCTCGGGGTCCAGTGTCTTCTGTGTATTGGGCTTGAAAGCGGAAGACGGAGGCAGAAATGCAATCATTCCTGGGCCTGTGCCTCTTCAGAGTAAGAGGAGGCTGAAGACATGCATTACTACTAAGAGTTATCAAGGGGGCCGAAGGAAGTGCAACCTCTTGTTCATTGAGCGAGCTTGGATCGTAGATTAAGGGTCCCATTGCAGATACTTAATTATAATTATTAATACTTACTGCCAAGTGTTCGGTCACGCGTCACTATCTGCTCAAAAGTCACAGAAGGTTGTCACCTGTCACCTCACCGTGATAACCGAAACGAAAAAAAAGTCTCAAAAATCAATCAAAATGCTGAAAACCTGTGAAAATCTCACCTTGAACAAGCTAGAAATTTGCTTCAAAAAAGCAACAGTGGCCTACATATGAAAGGCCCAATGAACAGCTCACAGATCGGTCCCAGTTATTATCCTCTATCCAACTGAGCGCGCCTTGTATAGTAGTAAGTAAGCGATAAATATAATATTAATCTTGCTATCTCAATCATGTTTTTGTATAAATAATTATGCCCAACCCAGCGGAGGCAGGGACCTACGGTATTGCCTGTGACCTCATCTCGACGCTTCCAGCTGTCATCGACATCGCCAGGAGGGAACACCAGTGACCATTCAACTTGACCAATCACTTGAGGTTCAACCCGCTGACGGGTGTGTAGCCGTGACACCGACCTTGCGGCCGTTTTTTATTGGGGAAATGAAACGAGAGGTACTCGGGGGTACGGACAAGAAAGTGGAGAAAGGAGAGAGATCGGAGAGAAACCGGAACTTGAGTGCTCAACAGAAATAGGGAGGGAAATGAGTGAAACGAGGCGGTGGGTAACACAATCAACTAGTACGATGAGCAGGAGAGAAGAGTAGGAGGGAAAGTAAGTAACGAGATAACAAAACCCCAAAAAATATACATTTTTCATACCTAGTACGATGAGCAGGAGAGAAGAGGGAAAGGTAAGTAAAAGATATGGACTGCTGTATTGTAAGTATGTTGGAAACGGAGCTTGAAAACAGCGGGGTTGAGTAATGAGATTTACCTGCAGGCAGGCCCGGAGCCGCTTTCGACCTGCGTGCGCTAAGCCTTTCCACTTGTCGACCTCAGGAGGGCGGACCCATGTAAACCTGTAGGTAGGAACTGGCTTAGCGACGTACGGGGATATTCATGCGCTACACTCACCTTCTGCTATTAGCCTTGCGTAAACATAGTTTAAGCCCGACCAATCGACTTGAGGTTCGACCTGCTGACGGTGTAGCCGACCCTGTGTAGCGTGACCGACCTTGCGGCCGTTTTTTATTGGGGAAATGAAACAAGAGGTACTCGGGGGTACGGACAAGAAAGTGGAGAAAGGAGAGAGATCGGAGAGAAACCGGAACTTGAGTGCTAGAGGGCTATTTTGATTCGGTAGATGTGGTTTCGGTTTTACGAACGGCGAGCGGCGAGCATTGCATGGAGAACAATGGGATTTTTTCGAATATATATCTGGAAAGTTTCTGAGGACCATCTACCAGCTGCTTGGATGACTTGGGGTGGTGCGCCATCTTCAGCTAACGCTGTGGTTCCTCCAGCTCGCATTGATTGACCGGCCCACCGTGAGTCGGGCTCTATGGCTCGGAAACGGCGCATAAACCATGACCTGGTGGGTACTGAACCCTCGCTGGTCACCCAAAGATGGGGGTGGAATGGGAATCGCTCGTCGCGGAGCGTGAGGTAGTCTTGAAGAATTCGAAGGGGGTGGAGATCCCATCTGGGTAGGATGACTATCCTATTACCCTCGAAAAGACGGTCAGCTTTATGGAAAGGAAGCCAAAAGGAAAAACCCGAGTCGCCAACAAACTCAATTGACTCTCGGAGGGTGACTTTGCGGAAATTCCTGATTGCAGGATTGTCTGGCAGCGTGAGCTCGCCAAGACGAAGTAGACCGCATGTGACAAGCATTAATATAAAAAGGTGGTGGTTATATGTGGAGAGGGCAGATAGTGAATTTTCAGCGTCGCGCAAGTGGCGTCGTGTAAGTGGTTGCTTTCGCCTGATTGGTTTGCTGCGAAGTTTTTTCATCCCGGAAAGGGTTTTCTTCACTAATGAAGAGTTGCGGTTTTGTCTGGCATCTGGGAAGTAAGTTTCGAGTTTGTCGCAGATGCCTGAGAGATAGGTGCCGATGGAGCGGGGTTCGATGTGGTGCGACATGTAGACCACGAAAAAGGATAGCGTGTCAGGGGTGGGATCAAGCGGGAAGGAGTGCATAGTGCAGAATGCGATATAAGAATTGAGATGGGAGTTATAAGTAGCTTGTGAGGAGGCATCAGTAGCAAGACCTAACGCAATGTTACGGCCTCGAATGAGCTCCTCCTGGGACCAAGGTCTGCGCGGAGGCTGCCTGGTCCGGGACGCGCCAAGATTCATAACTCGGCTGCCCCCTGCGTCAATTGAGGGGGTTGTAAATGGAAGATGGAGATGTCTGGATGAAGTCTCCGAACGGTCTGAAAATCAGAACGTGACAAAGCGTCGGCAACCACATTCTCACTGCCTGGGATGTGGATTACGCGTAGGTCAATATGGTATTGAAGGAGGATGTCGACGGCGGCAATGAGGATGGGATTGTAATTTGGGAGGGCTCGAAGGGAATTAAACATGTTCGACGGTGTTCGAGCTGTCGGAACGAAAAGTGAAACGGTATGGTCGTTCAGCGGTGCCCCAGCGACTCGGTGACGAGACCAACCATTCGAGTGCTGCTAGAACAGTGAGGGCTTCCCAGAAGAAAATATGTTGTGCCATTGGGGATAATGAATCTGTAGCCCCTGAAAAACCTAAGTTATTACCTGGGACATAGAAACCCATTCCATCCAGGCAGGCGTCACCGTAAATGAGCGCGTCGAATTCACTGAGAGGGTCCCAATCCATACTGCCAAAAAGATATATACCGGAGGAGGCTTCAACGTGGTCCACGAACCACGTAAGGTTGTCTTTGACTGCCTTATTCACAAAGATTTGGGCAGATTGATTAGATTTCCCCTTCATTTTATTGTAGATGTTCGCTAGAGCAGGACGGAGTAAGGGGAAAACGTTCAGGGACCAGTTGATCCAGCCGGAAAGGCGCTGCCAATCGTGCAGGGTCTTCCGGCGGGATTCGGCAAATTGCCGGACCTGTACCACGAGGTTGACTTTGCTCTCTGTCGGCAATGTGACAGAGAGCGCGTTGGGGTCGACTTCGAAGCCAATGATGGTCAGGTTTTTCCTCCAGACTTGCTTGGACTTCTTGTGCGGAATTCCCAAGAAGTCCCAAAGTTGAAGAAGTTTGACTTGCTCTCTGGGGAGCAGCGAGTCGTAAGGTTCGTACCTTTCCATATCTCCTTCCACTGCGATGCTAAAACAGTCGTCCATGAAGCAGCAGAGTAGGATAATTAGCAGGATGTTAATGGCAATCCATACCACCAGACCCATGAGTGAATTCCAAGCTCGAGGGGAGCCGCTGCTACCGAAACACGCCATCCAGTCCACGAACCTCTTCAGCCTCGACTTTTCTTCTTTTCCACTCTTGTCTTCTTCCTTTGTGGGCATTCCGGTGGTTACGACCTGCTTTATCTGCCATAGCGGGTGCATTGGGATCAGACGGAAAGTGTTCGCGACGTCGGATTTCCACAGGATGAATTGCTTCCCCGGGTTGGATTTTACGAAAGCGAGTAGGAGGGGCAGGAATACTAGGAGTGAGTCAAGTCTATTCCCTTTTGTTTGACTTTTATCAATCATATTGTTTGGCAGAAATCGCCAGCGGACTGGTTCGCTACTAAGCAGAGATCATCTGAGTGGGGCTTTGGCACGGCGATAACTGGCATCGAGTACATCCCAGGCAGTAGGTCAGGTCCAAACGCTGGTGAGTGTCTCCCTAGTTGAGATTCGAGCTCGCATTGATTACTGACGAAGTCCCTTTCCTTTGCAGACGGTAGTGGTGCCCAAGATTTATCCCAAGTATCTGGAAAGTCCTCGCAAGGTCGCGTCGATGCCCAAGGCCAAAAGCCTTCTCTCAGCGACAACAGCACTGACTTCACAAAGGGCTGGTTTGGGTGACTGCCCAGGAAAGATTCAAGACGGTTGACAATAATGGGTGTATGAACTCTGAAAAGGTGCGGATTCTCTCGTATAGTTGTACACGCTGGCTCTCTGAATTCCTCCGGTGAAGGTCGAGGGAGAGGGTCGTCGCGTTCAGTGAATCCTGCTGTGCGACTCCCTACTGTTACCAGGTCGTCCTTGAAACCGAAACCCCTCATGAACCTTGGGAGGTTTGAAGGGATTACTACCTCCTCCCTTCCTGCCGCTCTCGTCTCCTCCTCCTCCTCTTCATCCTCCTCTACGTCTTCCCCCCACCATTTCCAGGAGTGCATGAACAAGAGTCGACTAGCGCTGGGCTCAGTCGGACTCTTTTCACTTTCGGTTTCTCCTGCAAGTGTCTCCACCATGTCCCGATTCACTGCAGGTCCAACAGGAGTGAATTCGATCACATCCGCTACACTCGCTTCTGTTAAACTTCTTGCACACTTCCTTTGCTCGCTCTTTTGCTCGGTTACGGGAACGTGTGCCAGGTTGGGCGGTGCTTGAGTCAGGGAGGGAGAAATGTATTCCTGTTGGGAGGAGGTACACCGTCCTGAATCTTGCGACGTCCGGGTGTTCGAAATCATTGAATAAGAGGTCCCTTCTCGATCCGATGAGAAGTCGCGACGGCTCTGTCATATTGAATGATATTTTGGTGGAAGTTGGAACGGTTATCATCGAACAGTCGTTGGATGTGCTGCTCGTAGCGGTTGAGCTCCTTTTCACGATCTGCAAATGCAAAGTTGATGGCGTTCGTAGTTTCCTGCCACGCCCGTCTCCAAGTAACCTGGTCAACAATGGCCTTGGAGGGTGCCGGTTTGACAAGAGTTGTGGATTCGAGGGCTTCCGTAAAGGGGTTGGAAGTTGATTTAGAAGTGTCGGGTTTGTGCTGAGCAGTGACCATGGCGAGTACTTTCGGACAATTCAATGTATTCGTCTCTGAGGACAGACTTCCATAGCTTCTTGGGGAAGAGGGGGTTGAGACCACTCTGCTCAATACTGTCGAAGGCCGTGTCCAGGTCAAGTTTGTGGTTCTTGACGGTGTCGTTGACTTTTGTGTGTCTTGCAGAGAGTATTGACTGTTTGATGAAAGCTTCCGCGGCCCAGTTAAATTTTGCACCATCCTGTTTAACTCGTTTCGCTGGATGGGTGTCTCTGCCAACATCTTCTTCTTCATCGGACGATTCTCCTCCCCTTCGTCGAGCATTCCTCCCTCTAGTCGCTCCAGCAGTGTCCTCTTCCTCGCGCCTACCCCCTCGGACATCCCTGTCGCGACTGGGCTCTCTAGACGCTCGAGGAGTGTCAGCCGGCCGTGTCTGGGATCTCCTTTCTTCGCGCGGGGGTACTTGTGGAGGGGGTGCTTGTGGAGGGGGTGCTTGTGGAGGCGGTCCATTAAGGAGGGAATGGATACCGGGGAGACGTCCCGGCGCTCTTCCGCCAAGTCTGTCCCTACCCTGTTGGGCAGCATTGTTGATGCGCAGCTCGTGGTTGTCAATAACCTCAAAGTAGGGTCTAGCTGTGGTATCGATACCGTACGTGTTGGACAATCTAAACTCGATGAAGAAAGCTCGGATGAAACGGAGGATAGTCTCTCGAGCAATGTGAGCCTGGAGCCTATTGTCCGTGACCTGGTCTGTGATTCCCCAGAGGGTTCGATTAACAAGGCGTTTGGCTTCCCCGACCTCTGTGCCTCGCGGGGGGAGAGCTGGGACGCGTATTTCCGCTTCTCCTCGAAATTGTTGGTTTTCGGCATTAGGCATGAGGTGATGAAAAACTTTTTATCTTTCTGGTTGATTCGGAAGATGGCACGTAGTGCATGTAGTAACACAATCAACTAGTACGATGAGCAGGAGAGAAGAGTAGGAGGGAAAGTAAGTAACGAGATAACGAAACCCCAAAAAATATACATTTTTCATACCTAGTACGATGAGCAGGAGAGAAGAGGGAAAGGTAAGTAAAAGATATGGACTGCTGTATTGTAAGTATGTTGGAAACGGAGCTTGAAAACAGCGGGGTTGAGTAATGAGATTTACCTGCAGGCAGGCCCGGAGCCGCTTTCGACCTGCGTGCGCTAAGCCTTTCCACTTGTCGACCTCAGGAGGGCGGACCCATGTAAACCTGTAGGTAGGAACTGGCTTAGCGACGTACGGGGATATTCATGCGCTACACTCACCTTCTGCTATTAGCCTTGCGTAAACATAGTTTAACGCCGACTATTCCCAGCAGCGAGCTTAATGTCGGACCATTCGCTAATAATGCGACCTTGTGGTGAGTGTAAATAATACCGTAATGATCAGCCACAAACTAAACCATTTTTTCAACTTGCATGATCAGTCAAATCCTTGTCAATACTTAGCTTTGAAGATCTTGCCCTTGTAGGGGGGTGTCACTACTATAGTGTTTGGGATGTCGGAACCAGCGAATGGGCTCGCTCCTAATGGGGTGGAACGTCTGAGCGATGAACATGGTATGACGGACAGGTCGACTGTCGTCATATTCAAGAGTATACAACTGAGGCACTACAATTAGTTAATTACATATGTAGTACTTTTACATGATCCCTCCATGAGCTCGTCGCATATGAGAATACACTCCGTCACTAGAATCATCATCTGTAAACGACTTCATACAAACCCAGCAAATATGTGCGTCTTGCACCTCACGCAAGTGATATGGTTACATCCACCATTTTTCTGTATGTCCGCGTTACATTCTGGGCACGACTTGATGCCATTCTCCTCCCTCCATTTCTGAAACAGCTGCGAATCTGTCGACATCCCATCCTTATACTCCTCGCACGATAAGCCTTCATGATACTCGACATGACAGTTTGGACAAAAACGCTCTAAGCAGCTTACGCATCGCAAAACCGTTCCAGCGCGGCTAGGTCTATAAACTGTTGGACAATCGGGAGTAGGGCAGTAGTGAAACTCGTGTGGCCGAGTGTGCATGTGTGCCCGCATCGATGCTTCCAGCAGCTGGGTTTCTTCATCGCCGGTAAGCAAGCCTTGTATGATGGAATGCGGAACATCGATGGAACATATTCGACCATTTTCAACCTCCTTCACGCATTGAACCGAAGCAAAATCGCTCGTAATAGCAGATTTTATCAGGTGGCAAAGGCATTCCGCATCATAGACATGTCCGCAGGGAAGCGTAGTAGGTTCCGCGACTTCGCAAAAACACACAGGGCACAAAGATTCCCCTCCCTCATGAACGGAATCAGTGTCATTAAGCCTCCCAAGTTTCAATCGCTGTATAGCTCGTCGGGCCTTTTCCACGTAGTCCTTGTCCCCGGTTACAGATATAGTTTGCGTTACAATGTTCAGGACTACCTTGCCACCATCTGCACATTGCTCGAGGATCGTTTTGAAGCCACCAGCCAAAAGTGTACGAAGAATGTCTTTCTCCAAGACGATGACATGGCGTTGGGCTCGTAGCTCACTGACTTTGGCGTCCATGATAGCTTTTGCGAGGTGGAGTCCTTCAGATCCATAGAGGCGGATCGAACGTGAGCGGGCATCACATTTCACGTAGATCTGTGTTTGATCGAAAACCGAGAGTGTAAATGCTTTACCAGGAGGTGTAAGGAAAAACTCATCCCATACACCCACTCCATCGAGTCCATCCAACCTTTTCCCTTGCATCTCTCGCTCCAGTTCAACTTTCATCTTTCCCAGTATTTTTGGCTCCGAGCCATAGAGGCGAACACAGACCGGATCGACATACAAGCCTCGTTCATCTTTATCATAATACCGGAGCTGAGAACCTGCTTCAGCTGTGGCCCGCAACCGGTCAAATGAACCTTTCAAGGCATTGAACTGCAGTCTAGGAAGGGTGTATTTAAAGCTGTGAATATGCTCCATCCAAAGCTGAATTTTCCCCCCAAAGGGAGTGGTTTTGTGCATGTTGTGGATGGCCACCGCTGCAGCATCTGATGTAGTGAATTGGGCCCATCCCGTAATCTTCTTGCCGCTCGTGGGCATGACTTCAAACGATTCCAAATTGCCTGATTCGCGAAGCAGAACGCCTAATTTGTCCACAGCGTGCATCAGGTCGTATGTTGGTCTACCTACTGTTATCGAGGCCGCATGAGCAAATGTCTTGAGTCGCTCTTGGGACCATGTTGCGTGATGCGCGCCTTGGAGAGGCAAACCCACAATGACAACTGAGAAACTGGTCGTCTGTCGTACACCAGGTAATTGAAATGTAGCTCCAATTTTACTCTCGTTAAACACCAAGCCATCCAATCTCTGCGCCTCTGCGCGCGCCTTCGACACGGTATTGTAGTGCGCCCAGGCAATGACGCTTGGGGCAAACCAGGTAAGTTTTACCTTGGTGCTACGAAGCGTGGCAGGCCCAGTTTCGATAGCTGTAAGATCGAAACGCGCTGATAGAAGGGCTGATGCACCAAATTCGTAATCGGTAAGGTTTTCGACAGCGCTAGCTGCTTGTGAGGATTCAACGAATTCTACTCGTGCTGTGCCTGTCGTTAAATCGATCCCAATATTCTTGATGTGTCCAAAGTGCTCCAAAACTTCCATCAAGGTATTCCGAGATGCATCAGAAGGAATGTTGGAGATCACGATAGTCCGAGACTCAAAAGCTGTCGTAATGGAACGAACAGATGCACCAGGACCAAAGTCAACTTTACATCCATACTTGACAAGGGTTCGAGCCGGCTCGTCATTCATGTGCATAGTGGTATGACTGGGGGTCGGTGATTCACTTTCCATTTGGCTTGGTGTCTTTTTGCTCTCGACCTGTACAAAGGTTGGTTTATATGTAATAGCGGAATGATTCAACAAACATTCCATACCTCTGTACTGTCCTTGATAGTATAAGGCGCTTGCTGCTTCTCTTCATGTTTAGTCACGACTGTAGGCCCGCCTATAATGTGTACGAAGGGGCACTGTTGATTAGTGCAACATCCTTTTTGGAAATATTTGCATGGAACCGGGGTTCCAAAAGTGGTAGGGAATGATAAATTCGATTGGGGGGGATAAATCGAAGTCTGAGAATTCAGCAATTAGTTCCAACAAGGGAGTTAAAGAAGGTAGGAAGAGCTTTTACCGGTGCAGAAGACTTGGTTCGCCATGTCGAAGAAGTTTTATCGCCGACGTGTTCAAAAGGACACTTTACATTCGAGCACCGTCCAAGTCTAAAGTACTTGCAGACGGTGGAGGATTTCGGCTTGACTAGAGATGGTACATGAATTAGTGAGAGGCTGCGTGAATTTTGAGCACATACTTGTGTCTTCATTTCTTATTGAATGAGAAAATTGGCAAAGGTCTCCTATTTTTGCATTCACCCATTAAGAAGAACCGACAGGCCAGTTTTCCCCGATGCGCCAAAGTTGGAGAAGAAGTTGCGCTATCTGTCAGATTGTGCGATTTTCGACAGCGATCGCCAAAAGAACATGTGCCATGAAGCCAGAAACGACAAGGTTCAGGATTATTCATGTCAGGCTGCTGTTGAAATGGAAAAGCTGATTCTTTAGGTAGTAGGTCGTTGTAGCACTCGAAGCAAGGAAGCCTCGTGGTTAGCAGCGAGCCTGTTTGACGCCAGAGGAGTGGCTGCAGATATTCCGGATCCGTTCAAGACTCTAGAGCCAAATAAGTACTACTTCCATTATGATCTCCGTCCTCGTGTTCGACTATGTGAAGCAACCTATGACTCCAAAGCCTAGAGAGTGGTGATAGATTACGGCGTCATGTTGGTCCTGCTTTCTCTGCTATGTTTTCATAATGGATTCAGGCAGCGCTAGTAGGATGTGTCGAGAGCTAAGTCTTGGGAAAACTCCGGATTCAGAGTCGGAAGTTCCGCCGGATCATTCGATTCCCACAGTGGGCCGCTCTTCATCTTGAATTTTCACTTATTATACTTATAAATATCACTGAAAGTTCGAAACCATGGATTCAATGTAGGTTAGGAATCCTCAGAATCTCTCTCACTAATGACTTAGCTAAACTCACGACAGGTGCGTAAGATCTTATAAACCAAGGCCTACGATCTTCAGAGTTTCAATATTGTTCAAACTCTCATTCCTTACATTTGCCAGATCATTGCGCCCTATTCCACCGGAGCCGCAACCCTCCGGACCTAGTAGGATTGTCAAACCCGCCGCTAGATGGAGCCTGGGTCACTCGACCATTGCTAGCGATACGCGGCGTTCGTACCATGGTGTCAGCTACTGAGTCCACACGCGACTCCAAATATCGGCTACAAAACAAAGTTCTCGGTTGATCGTGGCCATCAATATTATTTTCTGAGTGTGAGCGAGCCTTAATTTTTGTTCGTCAATACCTAATATCCCCAGAACCTTGAAGACGAACGTCGAACCTCTTATGTACAGTAACATTGCAAGCTGCAGTATCTTTTGGGCATGACCAACGCCTGATTCTGTATTTCTCTTTCTAATTTCCGCAAGTAGAATCGCGTCTGTGGCGGATTCATGCAAATCGGGTATCGCGCGGAAGCACTGGGTTACGGCTCGAACGATGTCATCTTCGAAAGTGCTACATCATGAAGGTTCATTTCCGATTCTCCTTGCAGCTGCAAGTTTCCTTTGGGTTTTCCTGTGGAAGATGTGCTTTTCTTCTAGACGTCTTTCTGGGAATTTCGGGATGATTCTGCTACTTTTGACGTCGATTTACCACTGTTATCCAAGTCCTCCACCTCAACTATGGTCCACCCAGCTTCTCACCAAAAAACTGGCTCTAATGGTGCTATCCAGTCAGCTAGGCCCTCCTCCACTGATTCAGAAATCAAACTGGCCCATTGCAAAGACGAAGACGTCGAAAATCCGAGTCACGCTCGGCGGGGACCTCGAACATTGTCGTTAGTCGCACTGGTCATTGTTTTGAATCTGGCTACGTTCATAGTACGCTCGAGGCCCATGTTCATTCGATTAGTGCTCATCTTTATTCAGGCAGCGCTGGATAATACGATTGTTGGTGAGCCAAACCCTTGGTCGTGATATTAGCGCGTCTATCTGATCTGGGACTGACGGTTCAGCGACAGCAATCCCGACCATCACTTCCCGATTCCATTCTATCAGTGGTGAGTTTCTCGGGTACGGCAACAGGATCAAATCGTTAACTAGATGACTCTTTAGACATAGGATGGTATGGCAGCATCTATAGTAGGTTTATGGACTTCTATAATCTGTCATTCCAATGTGCTCGATCGTTTTATTTCAGTGCTTGCAATGACACCTTTCCAGCCTACCCTGGGCAAGGTTTACACAATGTGTGCGTAGTACCGACGTATACTGTAACACTGATACTAATTGACTGGGATTCTAGTCAGCAAAAAATGCGTTTATATCTCAGCTTTGTACCTTTTTCCACTCGTGGTCTGTATACCACTACTTATTCTTTTCTTCGGTTATCTAGGATACTCTTCGAAGGTAATGGAATAAAGGGCATGGCTAAGCTGAAGCTGACCTCATTACAGTTGGTTCCATTGTGGGAGCATCCGCACCACACTCATCAGTCCTCGTCGTTGGCAGAGCTATGGCAGGATTGGGCGGGACGGCCATTTTCGCCGGAGGTATGAGTATCATCACAGACATAATCCCAAGAAAGCAACATCCATTACACATATCGATTTTACAAAGTATGTTTGGGAGCGCAAATATGATTGGACCGCTTTTAGGTATGTTGAACCTGAAGGTCTCTATATTTGTTTAACGTCGATACCTCCTCCCATTGGCGTAGGCGGCCTCTTTACAGATAAAATATCTTGGCGATGGTGCTTCTGGGTAATTATATATATCTCCGCGCCTGGATAGGAAGAACCGCTTACTGAAAGTCATGACCTAGATAAATGTACCATTCGGATTTCTCATTGCTTTAATCGTTTTCTGTTTCTACGATGAAGAACTCGATAGACAGAAAACGTTGTTACACCTTTCAGCAGAAGATTCTTCAATTGGACATCCTGGGATCAATTCTACTTATCACCAGCGTAGTCTGCCTTCTTTTGGCGTTGAACTGGGGCGGTACAAATTACAGCTGGAAAAATGCCATAATCATTTCTCTTGTTGTATCATCTGCCGTTCTCGTTTGTGGCTTTCGGGGTTGTACAATATATGCGCCCCCAAAGTGCGATAATTGTGAGAGAGATGTTTCAGATTTGACGATTCGCAAAACACTGCTTACGTCGATTTTAGCCTTCCCGACTTATCCGGAAATACCCCGTTTATACAAGTGCTTGTATATGTTCTTTTTGACGATGGGTCGTTTCACGTAAGTTACTTCCTTTTCTATCACATTAAAACACTTCTTTGACTTTCCAATCGATGAATATAGGCACATTTACTATATTCCGTTTTATTTTCAGGTGAAAGAGGATTGTCATTTCTAAGGCTGCCGAGTTGAACAAATGATTCAGACATGCAAGGGAGTCTCCGCAATAGGCTCTGGCGTGCGCTTTCTACCATATTCTATTACTGCAACTCTATCGACGATTCTTTTGGGTGCCTTTATCAGTTCTACGGGGCTTTTCGCGCCTGTGATGCTTATAGGGCCAGTGTTGTTCACTGTACGTCCCATCTAAAGTTTTCTTGCTTTCATAGCCTCTGAATTCAATGTAGATTGGGTCGGGGCTGATTGCTTCTCTCCAGTTGAATACTTCAACTGCGAGATGGATTGGTTACCAAGTTATCACAGGAGCCGGGGCAGGAGCAGGCGTTCAAACTCCTTACATCGCTGTCCAAGCTGCTGTAGAATCCGGAGACGTTCATACCGCTAGTGAGACTGCCACTGATCATGCGAAATCTCCTGCTGAATAAGTCATAAATATCAGATGCGATTATCATGTTCATGACGGGTTTAGGAGGAGCTCTCTCTGTTTCTGTCGGACAGAACATTTTTGCGACTGTTCTTCTGCAGGAGATTCCAAAGTGCACCACTTTGGAGCTTAGTAGGACCGAAATTTTGAACTTGGGAGCGACCCAAATCCGTGATTCTATCCCTCCGGATCAGCTAGAAGGCATTCTTGAAGCATTTGCACATGCTCTGGACAAGACGTTCCTCGGAATTCCGGTTTTCTCTGGGGCTGTCTGTATACTTCTTGCTTTCAGCTGTGAGTATTCCTTGGCTATGGCTCGTATTTAATCCAATGGCAGATACTGATGGTTTTTTTGCGATGGATTTCACAAGTTGGTATACAGAAGGAGACATGAAGCTGACATAGAGCCTGAAAAATAGCTTGGCTGATGCAACCACGGGTGGTGGACGAATAACATTAGGACCATTCAACATTTCTCAAGCATCTAGAGTAGATTATTTGATTACAACAAATGACATGTATATATGCTCAAAAGATTACGCCTGCCGTCATCTTCCATCTTTTACTAGCAATCATATACGGCTACAAAGTACCCGACGCAACTTGTTAATGGCTACCAACTTATTTTATGGAGCATTATTGACCAGTCGTTTGTGCACTCGCCGCTACACGCAGATCAAGATTTCGCTGGAATGAATTACTGAACAGCAGAGGTGGAGCAAATTAATTATCACAAACGGTTCTGAATTGAAAGTTTATTTCTCGAGACTCGGAGTCCTCCGAGGATCATGATCGACGACGACATAGAGTACATAGTAAATAAGTAGCGAAAAAGAATTGAGAAGTGGAGTGATCGGAGCGAGAGCCATTTAAGTATGCATTATCGACGAAGGCCTTCCAGTCATTACGATTCGAACTTCGAGAGGCTTCGAGTCTGAGAGAGACACATATACCACGAATGGATATCGGAAATCAGAACCAGCTTGAAGTGGTCGTGGGGAAGCATCTCAATGGGCCCGCATCCCGTACCCTCCCGTATCTCCCCCAACAGGGTCCAGAACGCGAAAACACTCATAGATATACTGTAGAATGGTTACGAGCAGAGCTACGCAGAAAGCTGCCCTAGTCACGAAAACAGCGTCCGTTGTGCGGGGAGAGATAGCATAAGGCCGTATATATCCAACGCAACCGAAATGCGCGCGCCGTCCACAGTTCTGATGCAGGGAATGGTATTGCTTGGAGACGAGTTTTTCCAGGTGACAGCAGGGTCAACGACTAGACCCTCTCGTGAGTAGAATGCCGAAGTTCGGAGAAAAAAATTCGGGAGGAGAGTAAAAAATAACATCGACTTCTTCGACTGACTTGTTTTTCCCTGAACATCTCTGCTGGCCGGTGTCTGGTGCCTGTAAATGGGGCGACCATCATCCATCGTCCTGTGGAAAGGGCCGAAAGGCGTTCACGTTGAACGAGACAGAAGCCAGCATCATGTCGAATCAAAGATGGATGTCAGTAGTAATCATCCCTATCTCAGATTTACATCCGCCACGAATTAGTAGACCCTTTGCTCTGCGTACCCGTAGAATTAAAGCATCGAAGAATTCAAGGCGTTTAAGGATGCGCCTTGTCTGCAGCTGGAATGATACTAAAATCATTACATGAATAAAAGACAGAAACTCAACGACAGTATCCTGAGCAGTAATTTAGATCAGTGTGGTAGCTACCAGGCACATGCGGCCCTTGTGCAGTTGGTAGGTATCACGGTTCTGAGTTCAGATATGCGCGTGTCTGCTAGTAGACGCAGAATAGGAGGCTCTAGCGGAGAAGAGCTCAGAAAAGGTCAAAGCAAGACAATAAAAGAAAGAAATATGGAGCTTGAACCGGAGCTAAAGAACAATGGGATTCGGAAAAGGCAACAATGGATGATCGGGGTAACGGAACGAACAATTGATTTCGATAATAAGCGCTCGTTCCTGGCCTCCATATAAAGGCCATCGGCTCAAAGGACAATTCATTCTTCTTTTCCCTTCTTCACCACTTGCTCTGCACTTGCTCCCACGTCGTCGCCCAGCGCGTCTCAACAAGGACTTCCTTCCGACACTGGTGTCGTCCCGTTTACCGATTTCCTAACTTTCATTTTCAAAGCCCAGCGTTCATTTTCAACCACTTTTCCACTCTCTTTACATTCTTTCAAACGACCGACGACGAAAATGTTCTCGAAATCTGTTGCTCTTGTTTTGCTTGGTCTTTCCGTGTCGTCCAGCTTGGCTGCACCCACTGCCAAGTCCAACGATGCCACTTGTGATGTGCGTAGATCGTCTTTGATTTTGTTTTTTCAATTGGCACTGATTATATAAATCATTTATAGGCTTCTGCCTCGGCTGTTGTGGTCACAAAAACTGTTACAGTTACTCAGGCTGCTGCTGCTACGGCCTCTGCTGGTAGGTATCTAACGTTGCATATTTATTCACTTATTCACCTGAATTTTCAGTTGCCGACGCAAGTACCTCGTCCTCGACCGGCGAAAGTACGACTTCCTCGAGCGGTCAAAGTACAACGTCCTCGAGCGGTAAAAGTACAACGTCCTCAAGTGGCAAAAGCAAATCCTCTTCGAGCGGCAAAAGTTCAGCTTCATCGAGCTCATCGAGCTCTTCCAGTGCCACCTCTACCAACGATAGCTCCACTGGAACTGCTGCAGTGTCGACAAATAATGGCTCGACCGGAACTGCTGCCGTGTCAACGGATAATGGCTCGACCGGAGCTGCTGCCACGTCCAGTGGTGCCACTACCACTGACTCCAGCTCTGTCGGTGTTCTCTCTACGACCGACGTGACTACCAACGCCACCGCCGATTCCACCGACCCCCAGTCGTCATTGCTTCTTGACTCTCGAGTCATTGCCACTGGATTCATGCAAAACGGTCAAAGTAAGCCTTCTTCCTAAAATCTTTGATCTTTTTTAAAAAACTTTTCGTTCCATGGTAGATGTTGCGGAAGCTGGTCAAGTTGCTTCGCTTACATCAAACAACAATTTTATCAACTACTGTCTCACCCAGAACGTTCCCATTACGAATGGTCTGCAGATTTTGACCGGTTCATGTAACCCTGCTCCTATTGGAACTATCCCCGCTGTGACGAAGATGCCCTCGTCCAAGTTCTCGAACCCCGCCAACGGTGCTACCATCGCAGCCAACACAGACTTTACTATCACGATGAACGTGAACAACCTCATCACTGGTAACTTTGTGAATGCGGATGAGAGCTACTTTGCTGCTCCCCAGCAAGTCGACTCCTCGACCGGTTTCGTCATTGGCCACACCCACGTCGTGATGGAACTCTTGACCGACCTGGCTCAGACGAAACCGACAAACCCTCAGGTATTTGCTTTCTTCAAGGGCGTTGACACTGCTGCTGTGAACGGTGCCGTTACTGTCGATGTGACGGCCGGTGTTCCTGATGGTGCATACCGTCTCTGCTCGATCAACTCGTCCGCAAACCACCAGCCTATTATTGCCCGGTTGCTCAGCATGGAGCTCTCGATGACTGTGTTTACGTATGTCTTTTGTCTAATGCTAGCTATTGTGGAAACTGACAGATGATCTTTCTAGTTCACTGCGTCTGGCAACGCTGCTGCTAATTCCACTGCTCAAGCTGCAGCAGCTTCCGACTCGCAGTAAGTACTTGGCTTATATCTGTATCTGCGACTTTATCTCATCACATTTTTAGGAACCCTGCTGCTGGTGCTGCTGCGGCAGCCGTAAGCGCTTTCGGCGCAACTGGCACCGCTAGATAATGATTTTCGTATTATGCCATCTTATACCCCGCCATTTAATGAGTTTACTGCCTCTTCGCATTTCGTCGTTTGTTGTATTCCTATCTCCCCGCGCAGTGGTTGTGCTTGTTTTTGGGCTCTGTTAGGTCTTCATACCCTTCTTTTATAGTCTTTCCTTGTTGCATTCAGAGCCTTTGGTATCCTTCGCTAGAAGAGGATAACTTGAAATAATTTTTCTAACTGTGTGAAGAAGTGCTTGACGTGCTCTTCGCTTCGACCTTTGATTGGGTGTACAATGATCCTAGCCGTAGTAAATTACATAGGTAGTATCGACATTAATAAGTACTAGCAGTATAGGAAATATCAAGCCTGTTTGCATAAATTATTAGAATCATACCTCTTCCTTCTCTCGCCTCTTTGAAGTCAAATCCCTAATCTCATCTCCAACAGCTACAGCCCGTCTTGCTCCTAGCCACAGCATTGCTTCTCTATACGTCTTGGGCACCACCTTCCTGATCTTCTGCTGGTCCTTCATGTCCCGCGACAAGTTTTTCCTCGCCGCGCCACGTAAACCGAAACTCATTGGTCGTTTTCTCAGTGCCGGTTTTGATGTCGACCACATTTGCCTGGACACCAACGTGCTACCACGAGCAACGACAAGAATTAAATGAGGTTGAGAATGATCAAGAATAGGGAAACGTACCACCTAACTGATATGCATGCTCCTTGCCATTCTCTCTTTCTTTGACAATCTCATCATACAATACCACACTCGTCAACCGCAAAATACTACCAATTGGAACTGGCAGCTTGAAGGAGATCTCATCCAGCGCAAGAAAGCGTACGCGACCCTCGACAGAACATGGATGCGTTGGAGAAACCGAGCTATTCGAAGCATGTAGAAAAAGTAGTTTGAGCTTAATCAAAGGAACCCACCTCATATGCTAGGCGCATTAAATACCCTCCGAATATTTTCTGGTGGACATTTCTCTCCTGAGGGAACATGAGCATGCATTTTTCGATGCGTGTTTTGCCCATGGGCACAAGCTCCGCAGTGTACTCAAGTCCGTCCGAGTCCGCACCGGCAGCCTTGATTTCCTTTATGTCTGGAAGAGAAAGAGGACTAAGCAATGGTTTAACGAGAGGATGAAATGTCTCCACACACCATAATGGTAACCGAAGTGATTAGGCTGATCGATTACTTCTCCGAATTTGAGATAATTCTCATGTAGCGCTGCCGCTTCTTTGCTCGATGGCGGAACACGAGAGAGGGATCGTTGGGCAAGTGAGGCTCTCTTGAGTTTCAATTCTGCATTTGAAAAAGCCGTAAACATTCGGAAGTGAGGGTAGAGATAACCGTGTCGTTTACCTTGTCCGATTGTGAAAAGAGTCTTCTCTTCATCAGTAGAGATAATGAGGGGGTTGACTGGATATGCTTGATTGGTTTTCGCGTCTCGACAAACCATGGAGAATCTTCCTATAGATATAGAGACAATTTTGAGAACGACACAAGAAAATCATCCAGCATGTCACTTGCCCAACAAGATAGTTTCGTCTTTCTCACTCGCATCTTTAGCCATGGTCTCTATCCGTACCACCACTTCCATCGAACTTCGGCCAGTGTAGATCACTTGCCCACTTAAGCGAAGGTCATGGGTAGGGTTAAGTGGACGCAGCATGTCAATCCTGTGGCTTTATGAGCGAATGATTGAAAGAAGATGGAAGATCGATACTCACCGTTCAACGCCAGCAGTGACAATATAGAGTCCCATCTCTTCCACTTTAAGCGCAGATCTAGACGTTGGGCCAAGAACATGCTTATAGGATATTGAACCCGCCAGAGAGTCCAAATGCTCGATGATTCTATCTAAGAATTCACGGACCCATAGAAATTGAAAACCAGTAACGACTCACTTCCCAGTCCTAATCCCTCCAGAAGCATTAACGTACTCTTCTAAAAAGTTGGGATCCGTAGCAAAAGGAAGGACGAATTCCGTATATGAATCATGCATATTTCGCGATGGTAGATTATCATGAGAGTCTGTAGAACTTTTGACTCCTGAGGACTGCTGAGCTTCTCTCCGAGTCTCCTCTTGCGCCATTGTCAGCCGGGCTTCTGCCCAGAGACTGGGAATCCGCATAGGCAAGATCGATCGAATAGAAGGGTCGACTCTTCTGTTCTATATTTTTTATTTAGAGCTCAGTCGGGACTCGTCTGAACTAGCAGGGGCAACAACTTACTAACAATGTTCAGTAGGGAGTCCATTGCAGTAACATCTTGGGTTTCTTCTTTTACAGCTGCTGGAGCAAGTCGATTCACTGTGTTACGGACATAAGGAGTTGTCGTAAACCGTCTAATGGTGAAGGTAGAGTACAGAGAGGATGATTGCCGTAATCTTTGCCGTAATCTGTACGGATACATCGCCTGGAACGTGAAAGGTAATTGAAGCTTGGTTCAATGGTTAAAGGTTAAAGGAGTCAGGAGTCAGCTACGAAGGGTTTAGAGGGAGGAACGCAAGAAAAACGATAGCGGATAGTTTCTTCCGCTCCGGCTCCGTTGATTCCCGATGGAATTTAGGGCAGGCTTATCCGCGTGGGGGGCCGTCGCCAAGTTTTAGTAAGTACTAGTATTATTCATGGAACTATAGCTTATTGAGATTTTGTCTTCTACTTTTAAAAAAATCGTAGATTAGGTATCTCCTTGCTTAATTATGCACTCCGACTCTATGAACTAGGAGCGCAGGTAAGGAAACTGCCCAGCCTATTCAGAACCGTTTCTTGTGTTGCTGCATCCACATCCAGCAATGTGCTTGCATTAAACACGCTCACACTGCTAAAGCATCCATCAAGCGCCACTACTTCGGATTCCCCTGGTAGGTGTGTTGAGCCGCAAGTCTCTACGTCCGTTGCACTGGAGTCAGCAATAACTCGAGTCAAGACAAAGCTGTAGTCTGATACTTCAGTGCAATTGGTTATCGGGGGATAATTGATATTGAGGCTAATCCCAGGGGGAAGTATTTCGCCAGGGCTAGCCAGCAGAGCGTCAACAAAGTTGACAGTGAGTTGGGCATAGATGTTTGAAGCGAGTGTGTTTGTGGAAGTTGGATCCGAGTCGAGAGTGGTGTATGAGACTTGTGATAGAGAGTCAGAGGATCCTGAAAACGCTGCTGAAGGTATCCCTGCCAGTGCTGCCGCACTGGCTGCACCACTAGAAACTAAGTTCAGCTTTGAGCTTAGTATCATGCGGAGGGGACGTACACTGTTCCCGACCCGAGAAGAATCTCTAAATTGTCTACAAAGTTCCGGCGAATGATTAGTGCCATCCCTTCATTCGTGCAGTCCCAACTTACTTCCGACGTTTGGGCCGCTCACAGCAAAGTCCGGAGCACCTCCCAGCAGTTCCGGAGCCAGGGTATCGATTCCGTACGAAATCGCAGAGGCGGGAAAGGAGTTAACGTAATTGAGACGTGCTAGAAGGGGAGGAGGAAGTTCAGTCAGAGTTGTTGTGCCCCACGAAATGTAAGCGGGACTTACGGTCGGAGGCATTGAAACCTTCTGCAGGGGAGAGAACCGGACAGGTATCGAATTCGCAAGGAATTATAACGACAGTGGGAGGCGCGGTGAGAGATCCAGTGCCGGAGAGGTTTATTGCTGGACAGGAGAGGACGACCTGCAGAGCTGTCAGCTCCTACAACGGTATTAAAGCTTTCCTATTCACATCATAATCTGCAGCTACGAGTGCACTGAATTGCGCTCGAATAGTAGCTACTGCCCATCCATCGTCATTTCCAATAACAATCTTCTGTCCTTGAATGAAGGGAGAGGCAAGGAGCAAAGCCAGCGAGAGGATTAAAGACCGACATCGTCGGGTATATGGACTCGGACAAGATGTGGACGAAAAACATACGTTGATCGGCGTCCAATTTATATACATGGATATTGAATTGACCCTACTTATAGGAACCTCGCTCGTGTGTTGACACTGTGTGACTATTCATATGTTATGTAAAGTAACATAGTAGTTTATATGCACAGCAAGGTCCCTGCAGTGAATAGCCAACACATGAGCAAAGGCCTCGGTGGTTTCGAAACGCGCGTACGGTCTCCGGCTTCGAAACTCAGCTGAAAGTATTCACACAAGCATATGCAGCACTACACACGATCATTGAGCACACTGCAAACGTTCCCCTACGATAATAGATCGTGTGTTCAGCTCATACGCTTGCTATGTAGGCATGACAGGAAGGAAGTCAGGAAGTCAGAAAGACGCACTTTGTCTCGCACGCTAGCGAAACATCCATCCAACGTGTCCGGTTCAATATTTTTGCAGCGGAGTTTTCCTCGACACTATCCGAATCGATAATAAGACCGGCAATTCCTGTGAGTCCGAAGTTTCGAAAATTTTTGCCGCTAAAGCGTAGCTAGTTTACCTCCTCGAGGTCGAAGCCAATCGCCAGCTCGAATACCACCCAAGCCCAGCGTGAAAAAAAATAAAGCGGAGAGAGCCGATATGAAGTAAGGAGGTACTTAAACCGGCCTTCATCCAGCCTCCCAACTGTTGGGGCGTTCAGACACAACTTGTACCCAATTGGAAACGATACCAGAAGTACAATGTTCCTCTGGAAAGGAGCTTGTTGTGCTCTTATCGTGAAGAAATCAGGATGTGCCGTGTTTGAAAACGCACCCCAGCTCTATTGCTCGTATACTTGTAGGACGTCTCGTCCGTGTTGCTGGATGTTGAAGGGACAATATGCACGAGCACTGTGCATGCACTGTGAATTTTTCCCTACAATAATACTAGATCGTACATTGAGAATCAAAAGAACTTTGTATACTTGTTACGCGTCACATCGGCCAGATGCAAGATAGGATGCTTCCAAGACGCTCCAACACCACTGCCTGAGTAGCAGCATCGACGTCCGTTTTACTAGCAGCATCCATAACGCTGACACTAACGAAACATCCTCTCATATCGACCACATCCGTTTCCTGGGGTAAGTGGTCCGTTCCGCAGGTTTCTACATCGATGACGCTGGCGTCTGCTGCAATCCGGGTGAGAATGAATGAATATGCGTCTACATTGGGACAAGTGGTGGGTGTAGGGGCTGGCCAATTCATATTTATACTAATTTGTGGTGGAAGAAATGGTTTTCCGTCAGCAAGGAGGGCATCCAAGTATTTTACGGTGATTCCTGCCGAAACCACTGCGGCGAAAGTGTCTGCGTCATTGGTACCCAAGTCAGTATAAGCGACCTGGGAGAGTCCTGCAGCAGAGAAGGCTGTCGAGGGTATCCCTAACAGAGCGGCCTCGCAGGCAGCTCCGCTGTACAGAGTTAGAGATCAAGCGGTCTAACACGTCATAAATAAGATGGCCTACACAGTCCCAGATCCATCCACTGATGATTGTCCAAGATTGTCTATTCCGATACAAAGAATAAGAAGAGAAAAATGGTTGTGCGTTGTATATACACGTACTTCCGACATTTGGTCCCGATACGACGAAATCCGGAGGGCCTCCAAAGAATTGAGGAGCCAAAGTTTGGATTCCAAATGCAACCGCGTTTACCTAGGTATACATTGTCAGTGTATAGCTCTTCTAAGCACACAGTCCAGAAAATTTCACCGGAAAGCTGTTGATATAATTGAGGGTAGCTATATGAACGGTCACTTTCAAAGCAGATGTTCAGAGGATATGGTACGTACGCTCCGAAGCATTGAATCCTTCAGGCGGAGATCCAACGGGACACGTATCAAACTCGCATGGGACTTTCAAGACGGTGGGGGTCGCGCTCGACGAACCAGTTCCGGATTCGTTCTCTGCAGGTGAGGCGAGGACAACCTGTACGAGGTTAAAAGAAAATCTAACTTTGAGCAAATCTTTATACTCACATCATAACCTGCATCTATCAACGTCGCGTATTGTTGACGAATCATAGCGACAGCCCATCCATCGTCGTTGGTCAGAACAATGTTCGTCGACTGGACGAGAGAGATGGAGAGGAATAACACTGCAACAGAAGTGAGGACGTTCATTGGAACGAGGAAATGTGAGACCCAAGGTGCTTGAGCCTTTATATATGCAAGATGGAGGCGGGAAAACAGAGTTCTGAATTGAATAGAACGTGCGTGCACCTCCTGGACATTTGTACACTGGAAAGGATTACCAGATGATAATATATGCGTGCGAGGCTTGGACCAAGGGTTCTAAGATTGATTTAGGAGAATGGGGAACTGGCGGAAATGGCACACCAGCTTCCTTAGAACCCCACCGAAATTTGAAGTAGCGTAGTTTTAAGTAGTTTGATCAGACCTTGGATCAGACCCGACCCATGAGTACAAGTACTTACTCATGGGACCTAACCACCATATCCTCTCACAGATCTTCATAACATATACGAGGCGGGCTAGGTTTTCTGAAGATTGTATTAGTTCCCGTGATGAAATATACAAAAAAAAGTACCTTGGCAGCAGTATTTTCCATGCGAGACTTGAGCTACATAGAAGAAGAGGTTGCCATGCGACATGACTGTCTGCAGTCACCAGTGGGAGTTGAGAGGGTAATAGGCGCTCGGAACAGAAGTTTAGGCGTCTATTTTGATTAAACTCAGATACAAACTATTAGCTTTTACAGGCCTCCAGTATGGTTATATCCCCAACACTAACCCAGAGGAGCTGCT
This sequence comes from Gymnopus androsaceus JB14, assembly GCA_009733575.1. NCBI lineage: Eukaryota > Fungi > Basidiomycota > Agaricomycetes > Agaricales > Omphalotaceae > Gymnopus > Gymnopus androsaceus. The sequence goes on from ML769452.1 coordinate 129,543, forward strand.
TCCGGGGCCCCGCAAAGCGCAATCATGAACGCTAACCCTCCCAACCCCGAACCACCGACCCACTCAAGTTGCACTCAAGCTCGGCGTTTACAGCACCTTAGTTCTTTCAGAAATTCAAGTGAAGTGAACTGATAAGGTACTGAAGATCATGTCAATTTGGATACATACCTTGAAGGTATGACAGGAAGCCAGAAAGGTTTTTCAACGCCAGTTTGGGTAGGAGTTTACTTACCAATAGCATTTATATCGCTGATGACGCTAGCGAAACATCCATAGCTACATACTTTGTTCGAGGCCGACGCAAAACATCATCTCGTCTATGTAGCGGAGAGTGTGCGTTCTCTGTGTCAAAAGTATTTCCAATGAGTTTTGAAGTCTCAAGACATGAGAGCTGTGCTTTTTCCTTCATCCATTGAAAATTACAAATTGCTTGCCCTTCGTTGGCGTGAAATAGAAGTCATTGGTAAATGGAAAGACATACAATTCCCAGATTTTCTTTCATACTTTGTTAAGCATGCTGCAGAAATTTAGCTCTGTCGTTTGCTCTCGCCATGAAGAAATTAGAACATGGAGGAGCCACAATGCTTAAAAGCGCATACCGAATTCATATATTTATAGGGCTTGTAGGATGTCTTCTTCATGTTGGCTAGATGTATGCATTGAACATTAAGCACACTTCTTACAATATTAGATTGTGCATTAAGAACCGAAGGATCAATAATGTTAACACCATATCATAGAGGCACCGTTTGGGGGCAAGACAAAATGCTATCAAGACGCTGGAAGACCGCAGCTTGAGTAGCAGCATCGACGTCCGTTTTACTAGTAGCATTCATAACGCTGACACTAACGAAACATCCTTCAGCAGCAACCACATCCGTTTCTGCAGGTAGCTGGTCCGTTCCGCAGATCTCTGCATCGGCGACATTGGCGTTTGCCGCAATCACAGTGGGAATGAACGAATATGCTGTTGCATCGGGACAAGTGGAGGGCGTAGCTACTGGCCAATTGACGTTTACTGAAATTCCGGCTGGCAACACCGGGAATCCGCCAGCGAGGATGGCATCCACATATCTTACCACGATTCCCGACGAAACCACTGCGGCGAAAGTGTCTGCATCATTGGTACCCAAGTCAGTATAAGCGACCTGGGAGAGACCTGCAGCAGAGAAAGCTGTCGAGGGTATTCCCAACAGAGCGGCCTCGCAGGCAGCTCCGCTGTACCGAGTCAGAGATCAAGCGATCTATCACGCCATAAAGAAGATGGCCTACACAGTTCCAGATCCATCCACTGTTGCTTGTCCGAGATTGTCTGTTCCGATACAAAGGTTAAGAAGAGAACAATGATCGTGCGTTTTAGATACACGTACTTCCGACATTTGGCCCCGATACGACGAAGTCAGGAGGGCCTCCAAAGAATTGAGGAGCCAAAGTTTGGATTCCAAATGCAACCGCATTTACCTACACATTATTAGTTTACATGCTCTTCCAAGCACAGAATCCAGAAATCTTCACAGGAAAGCTGTTGATATAATTGAGGGTAGCTAAATAAACAGTCACTTTCAAAGCAAATGTTAAGAGATATGGTACGTACGCTCCGAAGCATTGAACCCTTCAGGCGGAGACCCAATAGGACACGTATCGAACTCGCATGTTATGTTCAAGACGGTGGGAGTCGCGCTCATTGAACTAGTGCCTGATTCGTTCTCGGCTGGTGAGGCGAGGACGACCTGCGCGAGGTTGTAAGGAGGTCTGACCTTCAGCAAAATCTTTGTACTCACATCATAACCTGCATCTATCAACGTCGCGTACTGTTGACGAATCATAGCGACAGCCCATCCATCGTCGTTGGTCAGAATCAGGTTCGTCGACTGGACGAGGGAGATGGAGAGGAGTAGCGCTGCAACAGAGGTGAGAAGGTTCATTGGAACGAGGGAAAGAATAATCCTTTGAGACCCGAGGAGCTCGAGGAGCTTTATGTATACACAAATTGTTTGCTGACCGTTGCGGAAGCGTTACGTGACGGGAGAAGAGAATTCTGAATTGAATTGAACGTGCGTGTTTCTCCTGGAAGTTTGCACATTGGAACGTCACCAGACGATGAACTATGGGATCGGACGTATGTATACAGCTATAAGGCTTGGACCAAGGATGGGAAATAGCTCACCGGGCAACCTCAGAACCCCGCCCAAAATCTAGTATCATCATTTAGGGCCCGATTTTAATATCAACCAATTGCAAACTTCAGCCGATGTCAGAAGATCTCACAAGATTTTTTCAGTCTCTTCCATTGAGTTGGTTAAGGGCCGATCCCAGGGCACCTGGGGTTTAGGACCTGATCAGACCCCAATTTCTTTGAAGTACTTACTTGCAGGTGACAGTGAGCCATTTCGAAGTCTATTCCATTTTTAAATGGATTATAGAAGTCTAGTAGAAGTCTCATGAGTCAAGACAAAATCTAGGAATCTTCAGAAATTTGCGATTTTTTGAGTTTCGCACTGACCATCCTTATTCAACATAGCGTATTTTAGGCTCGAAACATAACGTACGTTTATACCCCTACTGTGTGTCTGGGGGAGATTCCTGGGGCCTAGCTCACCATATCCTTTCCTGTCGTAGATCCTCATACGAAGGGTTTCTGAAGATTGTATTAAGTACTTAGTTCTGGTGATGATGAGATGTCAAAAGCATAGTCCCTTGACAGCAGCATTTCTTGTTGGAGGCTTGAGCGGCATAGAAGGGGTTGCCATAATTTTTTTCAGAGAAATATTGAAGTTTGGAGTAGTTTGAAGCGAGTTTGAAGTGGGAGTCGAGGAGAAGAAGTTTAAGCGCCTATTTCGATCTTATCAACTGCGCTAACCCTCTCAACCCCCAACGCCCAAGCCAAACGCTACACCTACGCGCCATTATCAAGTACAGCCTACCATTACCTGAGGGTGCAAACCTACGGGCTACCTACCCAAATCCAATTCACGAACTTGTCTCGACCTATTCTACCTGTTCTACCTCAGTTCCTGCCTCCGACCTATGAGCGGCGAGCGGGCTTTACTGTCCTCAGTTCCTTGCATGGTTCCTTACTGGTTCCTTGAGATATTCGAGTGCGCTGACAAGATAAAGTACTCAAAATCATGTATACATACATACAAGTTGAAGGCTGATAGGGAGCCAGAACGATGTTTCAATGGTAGGAGTTTACTTACCAGCAGCATACATATCGCTGATGCGAGCGAAGCATTTGAGGCCAACGCAAGTTACCGTCTCGTCCTTTGTAGTGAGAGTGTGCTTTGTTGATACCGAAAAAGGGAATCAGAAGTTTCGAGACGTTCGGAGGGTCGTGCTTTTTCCTTTATCCATTGAAAATCACATTTTGCTTGCCCTTTGGTGAAAGGTTCTTCACTAGAAGATACGAGCAAATGGATAGAGATGCAATTTCTTTCATACCTTGTCGGAAGAAGACCAAGAAAAAAAGTGGAGCATGACGCGAATTAACCCGGGCTAGTGGGGGAAATTCAAGTAGAGAGAACGACACAAACTGGCCAGCCTGCAAGGCTCCAAGTTCCGAGACGCATTACATGACCACTTAGGTCTGTCGTTCGCTCTTGCCATGAAGAGACCAGAACGTGATGGACTGCAATGCTTGAAAGCGCATCCTTGTGGAACATATAGTCATGCATGAACATTGAGCACCAAAAGACCTTTATATTTCAATGTTATACACCACATTATAAAGGCACTGTTTGGGGGCAAGACAAGATGCTATCAAGACGCTGGAAGACCGCAGCTTGAGTAGCAGCATCGACGTCCGTTTTACTAGTAGCATTCATAACGCTAACACTAACGAAACATCCTTCCGCAGCAACCACATCCGTTTCTGCAGGTAGTTGATCCGTTCCGCAGATCTCTGCATCAGCGACATCAGGGTTTGCCGTAATCACAGTGGGAATGAACGAGTATGCTTCGGCATCGGGACAAGTGGAGGGCGTAGCTGCTGGCCAATTGACGTTCACTGAAATTCCGGCTGGCAGCACCGGGAATCCACCAGCGAGGAGGGCATCCACGTATTTTACCACGATTCCCGACGAAACCACTGCGCGAAAGTGTCTGCGTCATTGGTACCCAAGTCAGTATAAGCGACCTGGGAGAGTCCTGCAGCAGAGAAAGCTGTCGAGGGTACGCCTAACAGAGCGGCTCGCAGGCAGCTCCGCTGTACCGAGTCAGAGATCAAGCGGTCTAACACGCCATAAATAAGATGGCTTACACAGTTCCAGATATATTCACTGTTGCTTGTCCGAGATTGTCTGTTCCGTTACAAAGAATAAGAAGAGAATGATGATTGTGCGTTTTAGATACACGTACTTCCGACATTTGGCCCCGATACGACGAAATCAGGAGGGCCTCCAAAGAATTGAGGAGCCAAAGTTTGGATTCCAAATGCAACCGCATTTACCTATACACATTATTCAGTTTACATGCTCTTTCAAGCACAGAATCCAGAAATCTTCACCAGGAAAGCTATTGATATAATTGAGGGTAGCTGAATAAAAAAGTCACTTCCAAAGCAGATGTTCAGAGATAATGATACGTACGCTCCGAAGCATTGAACCCTTCAGGCGGAGACCCAATAGGACACGTATCAAACTCGCATGTTATGTTCAAGACGGTGGGAGTCGCGCTCATTGAACTAGTGCCTGATTCGTTCTCTGCGGGTGAGGCGAGGACGACCTGCGCGAGGTTGTAAGGAGGTCTGACCTTCAGCAAAATCTTTGTACTCACATCATAACCTGCATCTATCAACGCCGCGTACTGTTGACGAATCATAGCGACAGCCCATCCATCGTCGTTGGTGAGAATGAGGTTCGTCGACTGGACGAGGGAGATGGAGAGGAGTAGCGCTGCAACAGAGGTGAGAAGGTTCATTGGAACGAGGGAAGGATAATCCTTTGAGACCCGAGGAGCTCGAGGAGCTTTATGTATACACAAATTGTTTGCTAGCCTTTGCGGAGGCGTTACGGGGCGGTAAAAGAATTCAGAGATTGAATGGAACGTGCGTGCACCTTCTGGACGTCTGCACATTGGAACGTCACCAGATGATAACTCAAATTGTTGGATGGATGGATCGGATGTAGTACGAGGCTTGCACCAAAGGCGAAAATCATTCTGATTCTGGGGAACGGGAAGTGACAGAGATAGTGCACACCATGTGTCGTTTTCTATCGCAGATCCTCATACGAGGGGTCCTGGTGGTAAAGAATATACAAATGACAATACATACCCTTTGACCGCGCGCTATTCAAGGTTTGAGTTGGAAGGGGTACAGAAAATCCTGTCAATTTGGGATGACCACATGTACAGTCAAGGAACGACCAGCGGGTGCTAGCTCGCACGAACGTGACGCAGGCCCAAGGATATTGCGAAGGATACATTAGAACTTGGAAAGCTAGGAGTTTTCTGATTGTAGCATTGAAAGGATTGAAGATGAGAATATCTTCTGGGCGCCGAACGCTACATCTTTCTGGCCAGCATTCTAGCCTTCATGTCTTTGCGAATTCTTCCCAGCCATTAACTAGTAACGTCGTTGATGGGTCAGAAGTGGACCAGTTTTATGTCACATTCTTCTAGTGGTGACTGAAAGGAGCTTCACATTCCGTATTCCTTCCACACTGCCAACAGAGGAGCAATTTCTTGCATTAGGGAGAATAACAAGGGTATACATCCATATGTCTATTATGAAGAAGTTGTCGCTGCTGATGCTGCCGCTCCTGCGCTGACAGTAACAAGAGGGATATACGAAGCCAATAGTGCCATTATGGATAACCTACAAGGGGTATACGCCGCAGAACGAGGTCAGCAGACGAATTCTTTAAACTGTAAATGTTATACTAGACGCACGATAAATTCCCTAGAGGACCAGTAGAACCATCCTTTGCACGTAAAGCATGTTGGTTGATTGTTGCATTTATAGCGAAAAGAACTCCAGGCCATGCAAGGAATCTATGACAAGCAGCAGAGAGTTTGTGTCAGAATCCAATTACTGGATATCATAGCAATGATTATGCGCACCTATTCCTTGTAACCATGATTAAACCTGAGAAAAACATTCCAGAGGTACTGAGTGGATCTGTACGAGTTGAATAATTAAATGATTAATTTTCAATTCCTGTTTTTATCGTTAGGATAGACCGACCCGAATCATCCTTATACCATGTATTTGGAAACGTGAACTTGGTTTCTAAAGAAGAATCGCGGGGGTCGTCGTGTGACATGGTGGTCGCGGAGTGAGAGGGACAATAAGCGCGCACAAACTTCAGATTCACGTATCGTCACTTCAATTGGACTTTAATTCCATACTATAGCGCATAGTTAAAAGCGTCCTATACATAGTCCATGAGAGGTCATAAACAAGTCATCCATGCCCAACACTATCTAAAATCTCTAAGACTAAAGATAACAAGACACGTCACCGCCGTAGCGAGTCCAGCAAGCAACAGAAGAACCGCATAACAAAACGCATACCTACACCTTTGAATCCAAGGATCGAAAATCCTTCTCGGTCCTTCATGTTTCCCATGCACATCCATCAGCTTCACGCCATAAAACTGGTCCAAAAATCTGTTGGGCTTGGATAAAACCAACAGGATTCGTTGCATAGCTCTTCTTGTCGCGGTAGTCCTGGAAGGATTCGGATCGAGATAGACCACGGGTCTGGGGACGAAGGGATAGCCAAAGGATATACCTCGCAATGACCGTTTAGCGTCATTTAATCTAGCCTTCTTCACATCCGTACTTTGCTTCTCTGTAATCCACCTTGGCAGTGGCGGAGGATGTCGAGTCTTCTTCTCCTTCTTGTACGTTTCCTTCTCCTTCCCTTTCCCCTTGCTCGTAGTAACACCCGACTCCCCAGCATTTTCCCACCTCAACTTTCCCCGTCCACAGCAAAACACCTCCTTCCAATACGCCGCATTGAAATAAAACTCCCAAAACGTTAACCGTTCAGGCTGTTCTCCAAAATGCGTAAAATGCCAACCTCCGACGAATAAGAGGACAGGGAAAAAGATGCCAAGCCAAAAGGCCCAAAAAGCAGGTGTGGTATCGGTGCAAAAGCACTGCCGCTTGGCCTTGAGTTTGAATGCTACTGAAGGGTAGGCAGCGTCCTTATCCCATCGACGCCGAATGAAGGATTCCGAGGCAGATGGTGGTGATCGCGTTGAAAGTAGGCTGGCACTGGTACCATCCGAACGGATCATGGATACCTCGGTATCCGTGAATTCCACAGGCAGAACTTCGTGTGGTTTGGTAACCGGGGGATGGGTGGGAGGTGGAGGCGATGGAAGCTCGTGTATCGAAGGGATTACACCACTGGGACTCGCTGCTGCTTCATTCTCATTCGCCGTAACGAAGCTCTCGGCGCGTACGGATTCCGTGTCTCCTGCATCACCCGCGTCTGAGCTTTCTGCGGGGTCATTTCCGTTATCATACTCTTCGGAACTCCCTGCTGGGATAGTGGGCATGGCCACGAGTAAATTGGATGACTTTCCCGGACGAAACGGAAGAGGAGCTTCATCGCTCTCTTGATGTGGACTTGGCGCGACTGTAGAAGACGACGTAGAATGGCCAGATCGTTGCGTGCTCTGCGAGAGACTGCGGTTAACGGGCCGTGTAATGAAAGGTATGGAATGCACTGGGGAAGGTCCTACGCAGTTTTCGTTAGTGTGTATGATACAGTATACTGTATTGAAATAAACACACGTACGATCACGAGTCGAAAGGGAGCGTGCTGTACTAGGTGCGCTAGTCGCAGAGGCAGGTGGCAGTTGGATGGACTGTGTCAATGAGTCCGGTGAAAAATAATCCTGCTCCACAATAGGCGAAAGCGGTTTGACGAGAGGATAATCGTAAGCATCTCCGTAAAGCGTGCTGGTATGTAGCGAATGAGTGCTTCCAGCGCGCTGTGAGTGCATACCAAGTCTTGGAGCTGGATGAGCGTGCAATGACGATGACGCTGGAGATGATAACGAGCGACTCAGAGGTATCGACACCGTATGGCGAACCATCATTCCAAGTCTCGCAGCAGGAGGTCGAGAAGGTTGATCAGGGCCATATGGAGGATTATGCTGCCTGAGCCAGGCAATGTTCGAAGGTGCAGAGCGAGCGGAGCCGTTGGGACTCGGATGCCATTGACCTTCGTATCCATCAATACCAGTAATAGAGTGAGGGGAACGTGGTATTGGAGGACCAATAATGCTCGTATTCAGCTGGAGTTTGGGATGATTGGGCCGAGATGGGGGGCTTGTAAGATGGTCATCTCCTCTATTAGCTTCCACATCATTGTCTCGTGAACGCCAAAGAGTTCGTAGGGTGTGGAACATTCTGAGTGAGGCTAGAGGCAAGCAATACGAGCTTATATAGCCGTTGCAGCGTGTGGGCTGACAAGTGGTTGATTGCAAGGTCAGCGAGCGTAGTGGGCCGACCGCGGATCTCCTGCAGGAATATCTCCCAGATGAGGGCAGGTGGAGCACAGCCAAAAAAAAAATCGCACCTTTATGTATGTCAGGATGAACAAAGGCCACAAAGAAAACGTGGTAGCGGCGAAGCTTCTCCACAAATATATCATTATGTATTCTGGAACTTCCAGCAAGGAACAGTTGATTAATCAACTTGTTATTTTGCTTGTAACTTGTAGTGGTAGTACAAGATTGGTACCAGCTCTCAAGTGTTTCTCGATCGGATGATCGCATCGAACACGAGGGTACATCGATGTCGATTTAGTGGTCCCGGTAGATCCATGTATGCAGGAAGGCACCCTTGATAGACTATAGGATGTTTGCCCTTACAAGTTTTGTCGTGGTTGAGGACAAGAAACGTGTGAAATAATATTTGGTGAACAGCGTAGAAGAGCGCGCGCTTATTCTCCTCTACCATCTGCTAGAGTGTCTCATTACCGATTCTCTAGGCTAAGCTAGGCTCCAGCCTTGTATTTAACCGACTCTCATTGCAATCTATTCCGTTCTCCCATAATGATAAACCCAGTGAACATCGACCGTGCGGAAATGAGCCAATCGAGCTGAAAACGAGTTAGAATGGGTACTGTTTAATATCAGCTCGCATTCGCTCAAAATGTCCGCTTTGCTCGTTTTCCGAGCGTGAAAATTTAAGTGATTTTGGTGCAATACCCAAATGAACTTGGTTTCGAGCTCAGTCGAGCCTAAATGAGCGCAGCTGGTAAGGTAACCCGGGTTCACCAGGTTGTAATATCATTTGCATCCAAATCAGGCTCGCTCGAGCGCAAATGAGCTCAAATGGGTCAAACGAGCTAGTCACACTACTACTACTCAGGTAATACACTAGTACTACTAATATAGCTTGTCCAACCCACCCCATCGACGTCAAATGCTGAGACAAGATCAGCAAAGGCACTGGAAGAGGAAGTGAGACCGGTCAACATGCCTTCCAGCATTGACCAATTTGCACGCATTGACAGGCTTTCAGAAAGCTCAGTAAGTCCAATGATAATTAGAGGCAGACATCTGTCACGCACTATACAGAAGTCTTGTCATGCCATCTACTCATTCCCTACAGCTCATTCATCCTGCTGCATCAACATGGAGGAAGGCGAAGTGAGTAAATTGAGGATATAAAATGCACTCGAGACTATCAGAGCATGAGAAAAACTGGAGTGGTCAAAAGATTCGCAATATATAGAGTACTAAAGAGCATTAAAGTCAGTCAAATCATCATTAAAAGTAAAGTTAGGCACTTTTTTCCCCCAGAATCGTCGAATTTCGGTCAAAGCTGTAAAGTGAGCATCTTGAGGACAGCCGATAACGCGATCAAGCCATCTGATGACTGAAAAAGTTGTCAAAACGTAGATGCCAGCTCTGTCGCTGCCGTTTGAGGATAATTTCACGTCGCAGAACGAGGAGATGGTGGTGGTATGGGAGAAAGAGTGTGAAGTCACAAATGTAACGGAATCACGCGATTAGGGATTCCGGCGACTTCCGAAAAACTCTAGCGCTACTTGATTGTTAGAATTTTCCGTCAATTTGGTTTAACTACCTGTTTGTACGCTCATTTCAGCTCCTTTCCGCTCAATCCTGCCAGACCGTGCCCGTTTCCGACCAGTCGAAGTTCACTGGGGATAAACCCTGACTCTTCCCTTTGTCCAACTTTCCGGAGCTATCGCCGAAATTCGAATCCCTTTCTTCACTGGCCTCGTTGGCATTGGACAAAGACAAGACAAAGTCGGTTTGAACGAGAATAATCTTCAAAGAATTGAACATTTATCTGCGACGATAGCAGGCTGACCCTAAACGTAAAGTCTTCTCTCTCTCCGTCCAAGTTTTCTCTCTCGTTTTCTCTTCCTTTCCTCTCTTCTATCGAGTCGCTGGCACTCTGTCTATCCATCCCCCCGCAAGCCCTAATCCTCTAATTCAACATGATCGGTCACTGGATTTGCCTCAAACACTGGTATTCGGATGGCTGAGCCACTCCAAACCCAAACCAGCATGGAGACTGAGTCTCACTACTCGCAGCTGGACGACAGTCTTTGATAAACTTTCGCATATCGGAACCGCTCAAGCATTTTTGGTACGTTGCCCTACTTTCCTGGATGCGGAAGCGTTTAGCTGAGATGAAAATTTCATTTCATTTCACTTCTTCAGCCCCAAGTGCCAATGGCACAGCTCGCTCCGGCGGGGTTTACCTCCATCGCCATTTCTTCGACAAACGCAGGCGACTTGAAGAACGAAATCATGATGGGCCAGGAAGTAGCCGTCGTCCAGGTCGATTTGCCGCTTCTCGACGAAGTCAATGGGACGACTTGCAGGAAGATTTCATGGACGTTGACCTAGCCCTGACAGATGCTCGCATGGACTTGGACTTGGATGCAGATTCGAACGAGCGCGGATGCTCAGAGATGGTTGTGGATCCATGTTCTTTCGACGAGTTTGTGCAGTACTTTGCTGTAGTGCTGTCTCCTAGTTCATGGATGGATATGGATCCGTGGGGATGGGGAAGATGTCAGTGTCTGTAGGCCGCGCGCAGGCGTGCTTTTGTTCAAGATGGGATGGATGGGATGCCTAGTGCCTCAACGTGTGGCCGGTGGAGCTACTCAGGCTCGTCGATGGTGTACTCGGAACGATCACTCGAGGCCTTTCGTCATGCGTTATGAAGGCGAAGGTATCATGCTCCTAGCTGTCAAGGAACATTGTCATCTCATATGCACCTTCGCTTGAATGTACCTCCGAGTCAATATCTCCGGCACATTGCATGTGGTCAGGGTTCAGTACACTTCTCTTCATGCAGTACTACACTACTACGACGCACGAGTTTTGGGGACGTCGTTTTCGAATCGACCATGGCAGAACAGTGATTATGGTGTTGAAACTTGGAGAGAATTCAAAGCCTATGCGTATGTTTCTATGTATATATGTATTCAGGTAGTGAGGAATTTAGACTACTTATGCCTCTCGAACGTCTTCCCGAGCAAACCTAGGTCATGGTTCGTTTTTTCGCGGCTCGAGGACGAGATGGCAGAACGTTATTAGCTGTGACCACAAAGCTCCACAAAGCTGATCTAAAACATCTGACTTGAGAGCAAAAAGACGAAAGCATTCACTTGCTATGATTCGACCCGGGCTCGAACCGGGGACCTTCTGTGTAAGATTGAGCATATTTCGATGTTAGACAGATGCGATAACCAACTACGCCATCGAACCACATTATCAAATTTTCAAACTTGCTTTTGCTACCAGTTGTCTTCGACAAGCACAATACTGCTCAGCTCGACGCGACGCTGTAAGCTCAAAGTGAACGTCCAGGCGCACTTTTTCAAGCTTAGAACTGTAGCCTAATGTGTGGCCCGGAATGCGGCTAGGCTCGTCAATGGTTATTCTTTGGAATGATTTCTCGAGGCATAGCACTGGCAGGAGTTCTTCTTCGTTGCGTGCTACAAAGGTGAAGATACGATTTTCTTAAAAAGACTGACATGGACTCTCCGGTTCGTCAATCGAAGAAACTAGCTTCTCTAATATTATCCAATCTACAAGAATACAAATCTTCTCTGCGGACACACCCTCAGCTATCGCTGAGATTCAGGTTTCCGTTGTTCAGCGAGACTCTTCATCGTCAAGTTGATGTTAACGCCCCAACCTTTACCCGAAACGACGCTGCAGAATTCGTGAGGTGAGTGCACAGCGTTTCCTAACACACGAGAACTGACAAGTTTCGACCCTACTACCATCATGGAGTTCGAATTAAACTTCATCCTTTGTTCATCAAGTCGTAGTCGTAGCAAAGGTATAGACCATCCATTAAAACCTTTAAATGCAATTGGCGATCCAAGACACAGAAGGTATCTGGAGAATGTCTGACGAGCAAATCCAGTAAGTCAGGCACTACGAAAGCGCCATTGTTCCGCATATGTCTACTGTCGAGACGATCTACTCGACCGCATGACAACAATCCATCGTCGCATACGTACGAATATCCTTGCTCGCAATTTAAATCACTCAAGAGGTCACTGCTACAACCTTGATTTCCATTTCCATCTTAATTCCAAGGCCTCAATTTTGTATTCGTATCTTGAAGGAGCCCCGAACCTTGATACGATTACAGCTCAAATACAACGTGAAAATCTGGGGACGCAACCATATTGACTAGGATGTATGATCTGCCAGCGCAGCCCCACCGAGACATTGTAACTGTCGCTCGACGGTCTTTAAACTTATTGAACCATCGATTGAACCCTCGAATCACATAGGTCGCTCTTCTTAAACTTTATTGGTCATAAATGAACCCTTGAATCCTCCCGGTACATAGCTCTCGGGTTAACCAAAACGTACTACAGTTAACTACAGTAGCAAGATAAAGCTACTCCTCTATGATGGCTCTCTATCCGAACATCCGAACAGCTGGCATTCGTTGCTACCAAATCGATTTGGAGCCTCTACTGATAACAGTTGATAACCCCCACTTCATTTTTCCCCATAGTACTCCAATTTGTCTCCACGGACTTGTTGCGCCGCGCACGACCGCATGAAAGAGATGCTCTTCCCGTACCGCAAAAAATAGATTTTCAAGCAAAGGAACTCCTTCAAGGTCATCGGACTTGGAAAGTCTCAAGCTTGAGTCTTGAATCGCGTCTGAAATTCCTAAAATAACCATTCTCAACAAGAGATATCGGAAAGGATAAACTTGGATAACCGATCTCATGCGCAGCGGCTACCTCGCTTAGCTCATTGAATAGTATTGCTCCTCCTTGCTCCTCTTCCGAGTATCTTCTATACACACTCTGACATGATATACGATAATTAACGGCGTGTCCCAGGCAAATCCCGCTGTGCTGCTCCAACGCTTGATCCGAAAAAGTCAATTACAAGTTGTGAGCTTTTTTCTTTGTCGAATCTGCAGTCCCAGTAAATGTTCTTCCAGCTCTAATAGTAAAGCATTGATAATTCGCTATTTCCTTGTTGCTATCGCTTGGCGCTTCGAGGCTCGAGACGCGTACTGTCACAGGACACGTAAAGCGCAGTCACTGTTGTCATCACCCTCGTTGTGGGGGAAGCTCCACAACTCCACAGTTGTTTCCGCGCATTATTTGACTAATGACGTGATTAGAGGGTAGATAAATAGAGGCTGCGGGCGACCAGACTCCCCAATTACTTGAACTCAAACCACCACCACCAACTTTTTTATTTCCATACTCTCTCGTCTTTCTGCTATTAGAAATCATGTCCTCTACAGCCACGATGACTGAGGTTGCCGTTCACGACGCCGCGCGTTTTGTGTAAATCCATGATTTATTTTCTACGTGGCGAACTCGCTCTGACATTTTCACCGTTACAGCGGCTCTATCGATCTGAAATCCATTGGCGAAGTAGAGGCTAGGAAGATAATGTCGTACGAACACAAAGCACTCGGCTACCGTCCTCCTCCCGGCTCGCTGGCTTCGCAGGCCCAAGCAGAGGCCGCAAAGCATCCCCAGGGCGGGCCCGCTCCACCTGATCCTATCGAGTTGAAGAAAGCTGCGCTGAGCGATGCTGCCAAGATCGAGAGCGAACGAGGTCACCCTATTCCCAAGAGCACTGTTGTCGACGGGATTGACTTGGCGAGCATCAGCGAAGGTACAATTTCCTCTCGCAACGATGCTTTACAACTCTAATTTGTCTTGATACTACAGCCGAAGCCCGCAAGCTCATGTCCGAGGAACACAAAGCGCTCGGGTATCGCCCTCCTCCTGGCTCGTTGGCTGCTGACGCACAAGCTGCCGCTGCGAAGCACCCTGAAGGAAAGCTCGAGAGCAAGATTGATACTCAGATCTTGACTGAGGCCGCCATTAAGGACGCTGCTCGCATTTCGTAAGTCATTTTCGTGCTATTGATTTGGGTAATAGTGGACTTACTTTGTCTAATTGCAGCTCTGAGAGGCGCTCTCGATCTAACTCACCCCCACAAGTTGACGTTGATAATATGTCAGAGGAGGAGCAGAAGAAGCTGCAATCGTTGGAAACGAAATTGTAAGTATCCATGGCATCATCCGACATCGATCGCTAACTTTTTCCTCTTCGTAGATTGGATTCGACCGCCGGTACGGTTGCAGCTGTAGCTCAGTCTGCCATCGACAAGAAGGAAGCTAACTAAATTGCCTCTTACGCTTCCTTGAAGATTGCATTTTTGAATCACGCACCACATTAGCTTAGAAATTTCAACCTTAACGCTTTCCGGTTCCAGCAACCAACTCGTATTTGTACCGTCTATAATAAAATAAACCTGTATTTTTATCGTCTTCAAATGGAACATGTTTTTCTCTTGCTCGTGTTTCGTTTGTTGCCACTGGTTTGAGATTGTCACTGCGTCGCTAACCGTTGGTGCAACAATTGCAATTGCAATAAATAGCATCTATGTGTACATAGTTACAAGCAAATCAATGAACGTACTACAAACGTACTATATAGGTAGTAGATAGGAAAAGATATGTAGGCAAGAACTACATAGATAGGTGTAAATAGGAAAAGATATCGTAAAAATACATGCAAGCAACAAAATAATAACCATACCGCCCAACTCAAAGGTAGAACATCGTGTCTCTGAGATGCTGATGAACCCCTCCTCGCCACAGTTCCACAGCCTCTTGGAAAACCTGCTCCTCAGCATTGGTCGAATTGGTGTTAACGTTAGTAATCCCTTGAAGCAACTTGTGGATATAGCACCGCCCCCGCTCGCAAGCCAAGTCTGCGTAAAAGGCCGGGGATGCCAGACTAACCGCCTTGGTGGCGCGAGAGAACATGTAGCTGACAGAGTTGGTGAGCGTTTGAAGTTCGTCGGCTTTGAACCCAATCTCGTCATGGACGACGTAGTAGTGCGTGGGCCGGGTCGTTCCCTGGAGTCCACCATGCGCTTTAAAGTATGTCATTAAGAGTGACAAGAAATACCATATGCAAAACATACCTTGTAGAAGAAGTCAAAGTTGTACACGGATGTAACTCCTTGGTCGACGACGGTTCCGGGCTTTGGGTTCCCGTTGTTATCAGCATTCGCGGCTTCCATGGGGTAGAATCGAGTGTGATGTCGTTTCCCGCAAATCACAATGGTCAGCTTGGGATTGTACTGGGCCTTGGGCGAAGTAAATTTCCTGAAAGCGGCTTGAATCGCTGGCATTTCCTCTGAGACGACAGTGTTAAATTGACCCTACACCGAAAAAGGATTAGTTGAAGTGATTTTAGAAGAGGTTAGACCATGACTCACCTCGGACACTCCGTCTCGGTACACTATGATTCTGTCAGGTAAAGAACTGCCGTTGTTTTTCCTAAACGCATTCAGCCGCTCGACCATCATGCTGGCGAGGTTGGTGACCATCTAATAAAGGGTCAAGCCTTAGCGCTTGATAGTGGATGTAAACGTAGACGGACACACCTCTTTCTTGGATTCTTGAAGTTCCATGCTGGTAGAATACTGACCGAATTTAGAGTCGACGCTAGCTACCACGGCGGCGATAGAGGGGGTACCCTTGATACTGCTTGGTCCAGGATGCCTGACAATACGCGTTAATGAGAATAAGTCAATGAAAGATATACCCCATACGTAACGTCAATACCAACAAGCATCGTCTTGTGTTGGTTCAGCGACTGCATGCTTCGAGCGTCCAAACTATGGCTAGAATAAGGGTTGATGAGTGCCGGGTATCGCTGATAAAAACAATGAATATACTTGACTCCGCCCATCTTCATGTTGATCTTGAGCGCAACATTCCCATAATACTGTGGGTTTTCTGGAAGAAGATCGAGATTAAACAATTGCAGAGGCGGGTACCAAAATAAACACTCACGTTTAGAAACCATCGAGGACTGAACACATACAGTGGCTATTCCCAATCCGACATCACAGACATGCTTTAGGCCAGAGTAGATGTGTTTGTCATTGTTGGACAACATAACCAAGGCGAATGAGGGCTTTCCCGGCAAGCCGCGCAGAGTGGTGTGAAGCTTTCCAACAGCCTCTGCTCGAACCGAATCAGAGGCCTTTTTTGGAGGAAGCTGAACAGTAACATAAATGGGATCCTGGGGCCCAAAACTGACGTTCATGCCACTCTTGTTGCACATCCGGACCAGACCCTCAACAGTAGACTTCAAATTGGGATCACTAGAGCCTCCAAAGTCCCCTCGGCCACCGTCTTGTAATACGAGAACAATCCATTTGTCGAACCTCGCTCCTCGAGCAAATCTGACGTCGCGGAGATTCCAGCTGGCTTTTTCATTGATAACAGGACCAGAACCGCCGCCGCCATATTGGAGAGTGGGAGGTGGCAGGATTCGTCCAGGGACAACAGTCATATCCGTTCCAATGCTGATTCCAAATGCACGGAGAGGATTAGCTGTTGATCGGAATCCAAGTTGGTCGAGTCCGGCACCATGGATGGCCTGAGCATTAAAGTTGGGCGGCTTGGCCGCAACGGAGAGCATTTTCTCGGTCTGCTCCACGTTGAGCTTGAGTTTATATGGCTGGTTAGGGAGGATCTCACACACTTCTGGAGGAAGTAGATTGGCCTTTTGACCACCTACATCTACCAGAGGGATGTCAGGATACTTTAGAGTGATCTTGTATTCTGGAGTAGCAAGTTATCAGCGGAAAAAACAAGGGAGAGTGAGATAAGAAACAAACTTCTCTTGAAGTATGACTCGACATCGATTTCTCCCATCTCCTCTGAGGTGAATTTATGTTGCCTCGGTTTCAGGTTTGTGACTGACTTTACTGTTTTCTTGTAACCTAAATGGGTAGTCCTGATACGTACACCCTTTACGAAGGCATTAGGCCGAGCTCCAAAACTGCTCTGCATGAAAGCATGCAAAGCATCGGCAAGGTTTCCGGGGGTATAGAACGCCGTCGTACAAACTGTAGATAGCTTGAGTCATGGTTGTGACATTGTAAATCAATTCCAGTTACCGTTCACGTTGACCATGAGCTGATTATAGCTCGGTCGAACCGACGAATAGAAACCTCTCATAGCCTCGACACTTCCTCCCAAAGCCACTGGGGCAGCATTGCTATTTGGGAAAAAGAATTTGTTCCTGCCGACCATAACGCCGCCATGGGCGGGTCTACTGGGGTGTGCAGCAAGAATTACATTCAAGGCAGATAACACGGGCATTATATCGTAGTCCTTATACTGAGGCTGACCCGCAAGATACCTAAATGACATTATTAATGAAGATTCCAGAGCGTGCTAAAGACTTACTTGACAAGAGCAGAAGTGTCGATATTTTGGATGAATTTGATAGTAAGAGTATACTCTTTTCCATCTTTGGTAGGCGGGGCTTCGTCTTCATCATAGTAAGCAACACGAATTGCTAATGGCTCCTGGAGCTTCTTGGCGGAAATTAGCTTGGAAGAGTGGTCGTGGGCGACAAGGCCAGCGAGCCCTTTGGTTGTCCAATCTGGAGTCTGCTCGGCCAGTTGGAAAATTCGACGTTTGACGCGTCGATTGGCGGTACCAGCAGTAGGTGACAAGGCAACATCGTACTCGAACAGTGGGCCCGTGGGTACCTTGACTGGAAAGAAATTGGAACGCAATTTGATCTCAGTCCCGACTGTAGCGAAGTTGGGACGCAAAGGAAGCTCATTCGGGTTGATGGAAATCCGCTGGAATGATCTAACGAGTTCGTGCTGGGCATCACCAATAAGCCGAGTGTCCGTACTGGTCTCTGCATTGGGAGGTGAGAAAATTCTATACGAGGGAAAGTGAGTACATTGCTCATATGTTTATAACCGTTACTTGCCCTCCTCCGCCTCCTCCGCCTCTTCCTCCGCCTCTGTAGTCCCCTCTTCCTCCGCCTCCTCTGTAATCGCCTCGACCTCCGCCACCACCTCTGTAGTCTCCTCGTCCCCCTCCTCTAAAGTCCCCTCTACCTCGAGCGCCCCCTCCACCACGGTCACCACCACCACGTCCACGTCCTCCTCTGTCTGCACCGCCGCCACGGAAACTCATCGAGTTTTGTAAGCTGATAAAAGATCGAGGCGAAATCACACGTCGAAGCGATGAAGAATCAAGCTGAAAATCGTTTCAGAAACAAGAATATACAAGGGAAAGAGAATAATGTGAAAGCAAGTTGAAATCTGTCAACAAAACAACGAGGCCTTGTGTGCTGGTGGCAGATTCCAAGTTGGTTGGAGATCGGATCTATTTCTCCTGATTCTCTTATAATCAACCTTAGACGCCCGAATGCCGTGATCCGTATGAAGCAATATGACTCGTTACGAGTAGCGCATTGCATCCAGCGGTGTTACTCAACTAAGTAGTTGGGCAAAGGGTTAATCATACAATAAGCTCGTGTATTAAAGCTTCTAATCAAGCGCCATATTCTTGAACTCTGTAAGTATCGCGATGTCCACCGTCTAGCATGAGCGCTGGGCATCTCCGAGTCTGACCCGAAAGTAGTTTGCAGACAAGATTGGTTTATCGGCCTATTGAAAGCCATCCCTAGTACTTATTAGGAGCCAAAAAGCTTCACGGGGTTGAGATAGCACGAATCGTAACTCCCGAGCCTTGACCGACTCAAGACAGAAGGATGTTTTGTACATCGATATGAAGATACTAAATGATTTCAGCGATATACCCGACGACAGAGACAAAAAATTCGAAGACTTACATCTCTATAAAGACCGCTCATCTTCATCTTCAAGAACGCCTTCAAATGTACCGTGTCTCTTGTCAGAAAAGCTCTCAATTCCTCCATTGGTCCTGCACCGATCATCTCAATAGCTCGATCCAATTCCTCCCTGACCACAGTCCATCCTCCTTCCCTATGCAATCCCAACGACTGAACCAGGTGATTCAGATGATTATTGAAGATAGTGTGATGCAGGATATCCCAGACCTCCTCTCTCTCATTCGTTGTCGTGAAACTTCCCGGCAACGCACTCAACAGCTGATACCCCTTCCCATGCAAAGTAGGCATATGGATTTTTATTCCACCGAAATCCCGAACCGCAAAGCCTTTCACTTCTCCCGTCGACTTGTCCACTCGCACCAACATATTCTGACCATGCGCTTCCAATGCAATCCCATACTCCAAAGCCGGCTGAAGGACCAACCGTAAAAGCACAGCGGCGTATGTCCTCAACCATTCCTTCCGCTTGTCCAACGTATCAAGACCAAAAACTCGTTCTGCATGACAAATGGATCCCGTCTGTACATCCGTCTCAGCAAGCGCGCCTGCGGGGATCAACGTCTCGTTCAGTGTGGCAGCTCTGGGTTCCAGGTCCTCGCGCAGTACACACGAGAGATGTTTCGCGGTGTCAAAGTCGTGCGAGGAGCCTGTGATTGACGCGACTTCTTTACATACCCATAGGTCTTCCGGAAGGACATTGACGAGGAGGTCTCCGACTTCGGGGCCAATGCATGCGGTCCATGGTGTGATGGTGCGTAGGGCGGAGGTTATTTTACAGGCTAGAGAGAGTTTTAGGTGGTAGGGGTAATTGAGAGACGCAGGGAGGGAGACTGTGCGGATCGATGCTTGGGCTTGGGCTTGCGTGGGTGTACAGGATAGATGGTGGGCAGAGGGGCAAATTTGGAGGATAGCGGGGATCTGACGAGATAGACAAGGGAGAATGAGAGTGTTTGGGTAGGGGTTTCGGACAGAGAGTGTGCGAAGCAGTGGTTGCAGGAGGGTGGTGAAGGGACCTGTGATGCGGAGGGTCGATGAAGGGAGTGCAAGGAATTGGAGTGAGGGTGTCAACAAGGTCGGGATCTCATGTGAAGGGATGGGCTGCACGGATGCTTGTGCCAGACAGGAGCGGTGCATCTGTTTACTTTTGAGTCTTGTCCAAAGTAGAAGACTGGTTACATACTGGGTGAGTAGGATGTCCCTTCAAAATAGCTTGTTCCCATTCAATCGTCCCACTATGAAGCGTCAAGTCATTGGTTTTCGTAAGCTTAAACCATTCCTCTATTTTCTGTCATCAGTTTGAGATCCGTTGGCAATTGAATTATAGCTTGCTAACCTTGGTTATCAGCAGAACTTCTCAGTTCCTGTGAGATCTGTTTTCCGGCCTCGTCTTCCATATTTTCATCCATAAACCAAGGCAACATCAGGTCCCACAGTACTTGTGGATCGGACTCGATTCCGTTGCCATCTCTCCTCTCCGGCTTCCCTGAAACGTAGACAGGGGAAGCGAGATCATTTGGATGGAGAAGAGGCTTGGAAGTAGTAGTCTTGATCCATTTCTGAACCTCTTGTAGATTGAACGGAACATGCAACTCCGTATGACCATTTTCCAATCTTGTCTTGGGGCGCAGATTCAGGAAGGCTCGCTCGCCGCGAGCAGATACGTTGGCAGCTATCATGCCTTCGTTTACTAGCGCGGCGAGGAGCCGCCTAGTCGTCTCGAACTGTGCCAGCTGTCTGAGTGTATTTCTGGGAAGAGGCATTACTGCTCAAGGATCAAATCTGACTCTTGAGATAAGTACACAGGCTTCCAGCACGAGGAGTGCCGTCAGCGTAAGCCACCGAAGTCCGAAAAGTATGCCGTTAATTGGGTGTTCCTAAAAAAGAAGTCAACAACGATGAAATCGTAGCACTGCGCAAATTCCAGGCTACACAGACTTTAGAGAGGGTAGACGTGCGCCAGCTAGTTGCTTGAACTGAGGTATCATTTTCTGGAAGGCGCGAAAGCTTGAAGATCAGAGAACTCGACGATAGGTGCCAGTCTCCAGAATGGGCGAAGAATCGATGATTAGACTCGGACAACGGCGAATTGTTACCTTCTAAATCATATGTGGTCTCCGTTCATTGGAATATTTCTACTATTAAGTATTATGCTGATCCATCTAGATGTCAAGAAGTCGAAATCAGCACCTTTCTCGGCCTGAGTTACAGATCTTTCATACAGTCCCCTATATCCCCTTCTCGACACTCTATCTGTCCACACAGTGCCACCTGCCTCGATTTTGGCTTTCCTGGCAGCTATTCTCGATGATATCTCTTCATCAGGTACCTCCAACTTCAAAATACGTGCTTCAGCATCACAGGTGATTATGTCACCATCCTGAACAATTCCAAAAACCGAATCCGCAACCGCAGATTCCGGAGAGATGTGTAATATGATAGTGCCGCCTGCAGTACCCGACATACGTCCATCTGGAGAGCCGAAGCATGTCCGTGACACCCTCAGCAGCTAGCTTTCGTGGAAGAGGTATTAGACCAGCTTCGGGCATGCCAGGGTTTCCTATGGGACCTATACCTTGAAGAACGAGGACGGAATCTTTTGTAACTGGCAGCGAAGAGTTATCAAGTCGCTTAGCTAGGTCAGCAGAGTTTTGGAAGACAACTGCTGGACCTGAATGCTTGAGCAAACGGCGATCCTTAGATGCCGCGGCCTTAATAACAGCGCCTGAAGGTGCGAGATTGCCATGTAGCACAATGATTGCTGCCGACGGGTAGACTGGATCAGAAAGCGGACGAATGATTTGCTGAGAGAATGGAAAGGTGCGAAAAGGGGTTTTGTCGAGGATTTCCCCGAGAGTTTCTCCTGTGATAGTCATTGCGGCAAGATGAAGATATGGGCGAAGAGTGTGAAGCAATGCTAACATTCCTCCAGCGTTATGAAAATCAGTCATGTAGTTGTCTCCACTCGGCTTAAGATCGATGAGCATGGGCACAGATCGTCCAACTTCGTCGAATGTTTGGAGCGTAATTTCTCCCTGCACCTGAGGATGTCGGCCAATGATTGCCATGAGATGAACAACTGCATTTGTCGAACCACCAATAGCTTGTAAAACCGTGATTGCATTCAAGAATGATTCCTTGGTTAGAAGCTCCTGAGGAGCTCGCTTCGCGGCTGCTACTTTAACAGCCAGTCCACCTGTTTCTTCGGCCTGAAGAAGATAGTCAATAAAAGAGATCAGACAAAAGAAGAAAAAAGTAAGAATAGATCAGACTAACAACACGCAAACGTGAGGAAGATACAGCTGGAGCCGATGCTCCATGAAGTGGCATAAGACCTAGTGCAGCCGTTATACATGCCATTGTACTTGCCGTACCCATCACTCCGCATGTTCCAGCCTGTCAAAACCGATTATGGTGTTTAGAGTTGCAGAAAAATAGCAGACTTACGGTAGGTGCAAGCTCTTCATTCAAGGCGGCAATATCCTCAATATCAATAGTGCCAGCTCTGAAAGCCGCCCAGTTATTCCTACAGTCTGTACAGGCACCGAGACGCTGGCCTCTGTAACTACCAGGCATCATTGGCCCCGTAATAAGTGGGAGAACTGGCTTATTGGCCGATAAGCCTCCCATCAATTGAGCTGGAACGGTCTTATCGCAACCTATAGTTCTGTTAGCTATGCAGCATTTCAGAGGAGGCGGTAGTTACTTACCTCCAATCATAATGACCGCGTCGACAGGTTGTGCTTTGATCATCTCCTCCGTATCCATACTCATAAGATTTCTCAAAAACATACTGGTAGGGAATGCGAAGGATTCATGAAGGCTAATTGTAGGAAAATCAATTGGTAATCCACCCGCTAGTTGAACTCCTCTTTTCGCAGCTTCCATAAGCTGGGGAATATTGGCATGGCATGGATTGAAGCTCGAATATGTGTTGATTATACCAATGATGGGGCGTGATAGCGCATCCTCGCCATATCCTAAGGCCTTGATGAAAACCTTTCGGAGAAACAGAGAGAAATGAGCATCTCCATAAGATGTCAGTCCTTGCCTTAGCCCGGTGTTGGGTATTGGTTTAGATAAATCATAATCATCATTGCTTGTCGTAGGAGTTTCTGCAGAATGAGTCGCCATGTGGGAAAGTGAAGGAAAGAAGGGATGAAAAAGCTCAACCACTTTCACACTGTATTTTATCTCTGGCTAGCGGGCCCCGTGAGCCCTATGGAAATCGAAGCTGACTACTTGAATTATTCGTCGTCCCCATCGATATCAATTCCACCTCCCGTGATCTTCCTTTGGTCTCTCCGGAAGCCTTTACCATTCCGCCAGCGCTCATTTGCAACTTCAACCGGGTCCAGCTTTTTCTCTTCAGCAAAGGAACATACTGCTGTAGCTTCCTCGAGGCTCCGCCTCCCAGCGGGACTTCTACCATTACGCTACCTGCAGCTTTGATCCCCACAGTGCCCTGTTTAGTTGTTGCCCAAGGTTCCGGAAAGAACATTGACGCGGCGTCAAGGAAATGCTGATTGAGAGCAAGAGAAATCTCGGAGCGAGATCGAATACAGTGTAGGAGGTGGTATAGCCCTCTACCATCTTCTGCAGGACTATCACTTCCTGGTTCGTGTCCATCTGTGCGCCACTTGACATTCTCGTCTGAATAGGCACAATCCCACAGCATCAGCGGTAACGCGTCGGCCATCTGATACTCTGGTTTGCTACCAACTACTTGCAGCGATTCCCCTTCTCGAGACTGCTCGGCACCTTCCCTGACGTTAAGCAGAGACGTGACGATAGAGGGGTGCTCTAACCCTCGACCAACCATGAGTAGTACCGCCATGATGTGCCGTACTTGATGATAAAGAAATGCAGTCCCGATGAGGTTCAAGACATACATGGAAGGAGCAGTGGAATAGTCTAGCGGATCGATATCTGCACGCAGGATCCTCCGCTCAAAGTTTGTGATCTGCTTCGCCGGGTCGAGTTTGCACAGATTGCGGAAATCGTGCAGGCCTAACAAGCGGGACGCTGCATCTCGCATTTTGGTTATGTCGAGTCTTTCGGAGGAGAAGAAATACTTGTAGTGTCTGTATTTACACGCAAAACGAGCGGAAAATGTGTCGGAGACGGGGGACCATGCTAGCATGCGGATGGTAGGAGGAAGCAGACGATTTAGGATAGCGACATAATCGAGCTCTGGCCTTGAAGCCTTCGAGGGAGGTAATGTGTGCTCCTCATCGTCATCGTTGAGACTAAGTGAGCCAAATCCATCGTCAAGCATCGAAGATTCCTCTTCAACTTCCGGCTTGACTTTGACGACAGATTCCGCTGCACTGGAAGTTGATACTCTTCTATCCATATTTTCTTCCAGTGCACTCCTGACCCATAACGATATGACCTGTCCGCCTGCGCTGACTCCGCGATCTGTCCTGCCACATTTCTCCCAGATACATCCATCATATCCCGCATCTGGATCAATAAGCCTTGCTCGGGATAGTGCTTCAAAGATTACGCCTTCTACAGTGGGGAGTGGCGTTGGTTTTAGCTGATAAGCAAGTCCATTGTATTCCCATCCGGAATAACAAAATCTGAGGGCAATTTTACGGCGAGGGTAGGAAGCGAAGTGGAAACTCTCTGGAGCAGGAGAGGAGATTTCCGGGATGGTTTGGGGATCATTTTCTGCCGGATGAGCAAGAGGATTAGAGCCTTCGAGCTCTTTTAGACGAGCAATAAGATCTTCTCTAGACCAATTTTCGTAAGATGAAGAAGACATGGTGTGAGAGTAACGGTAGAAAAGGCGTAGAGAAGATAAAATAGAAATGCGCATACACTTATATCATGCTGGAGGCCAATCTGCCCACAGAAAACTGACGAACAATGACTCGGAATGAGAAAGCGCAAAAGGAAAGTAGGCGCTAATTTTTTGGCGCCATTTGGCTCACGGTTCAAGCTTTCTTTGAGCTTTCTGTATTCTGCTCAAAACCTTTTACCCATGTACACTTTCAACTGACAAAGTTAT
Organism: Gymnopus androsaceus JB14; assembly: GCA_009733575.1. NCBI lineage: Eukaryota > Fungi > Basidiomycota > Agaricomycetes > Agaricales > Omphalotaceae > Gymnopus > Gymnopus androsaceus. Next base: position 154,715 of record ML769452.1, read on the forward strand.
TTTGACTTTTTCGAAGACGAAACATATTTGCGGCGTTCCATTAGGCGCCACTACTAGCTTGCTCGGTTCTACAATGTCTTGAAAGCGTTAGTGGGTCAGAGAAACGGCAACTGTCCTTCTTGGTACCGAACTTCTCATTCCTCGAGGCCTTCGTAATAAAAGCTATTGAAAATTGGCACAAGTAGCTCTCACCACCTCCCTGACCTCGTATACTATGGCTTCAAAGGAAGGAAGAACAATTTCTACCAGCCATGACTTGGAGAAGGGCGAAATTCAACCAAGAGAGGACTCAGAACAGAGTCGTCCCGTGCAATACACCCCTGAACAATACGAACGGCTGTTTCTCACTCCTGGCGGTCGAGCACCTCTGGGGAATATTGCCCGGAAATTTGGGAATCCCACTCCAATAGGAGTGATTTGTTTCCTTCTCGTCGTAGCACCAACTGCTTTCGTCCATATGGGATGGGGCGGGGTCACGCCAGCTGCAGTTACTGCCTTGGTCGGACCTTATTATATGCTCGGTGGAATGGCACAATTTGTTGCTGGTATCATGGAATGGGTGAGGAAAACTTGTAGTCTTCGAGACCTCGGTGCTCAGATGCCACTCCCTTAGATTATGGGAAATACTTTTCCTTCTGTTGTGTTCATGAACATTTGGCGGGGACTGGTAGTGTGCTTTAGTACAGTTTGAATTCCATGTTTAGCTCACTCTTTCCACTTCGTTAAGGCTCGCTTGGGGAATCATCTTCGACCCATCTAACGGAATCGCATCCTCATTTCCTGGCGGTTCTAGCTCACCCGAATACAACAAAGCTCTGATGTTCTACTTTGCCTTCTGGACCTTTTTGACAACCGTCTATTTTGTAACAAGCTTAAGGACCAACTTGGTATTCGCGGTAAATTCTAGAGCGTAATTCTCAGCGATTTTTCTTCTCATCACGTTCGCTTTACAGGCAGTATTTTTCAGCGTTACTTTTGCTCATGGTCTTGCAGCGGCTTCTTTCGGAGAGCTGGCAAATGGAAATGCAGCTGTTGCAGCCGCCCTTCGTAAGCCCAGGTTTTGTGTTGTTGTTAGATTTAGCTTTAACTCCCTCCCAGTCAAATCTGCAGGCGCATTTGAATTCGCAGTGGTTTGCTTTGCTGCGTATCTTTTTGTTGCATTGATGTTCGAGTCTGTCGATATGCCGTTCAGATTACCCCTTGGAGACTTGTCGAATGCTTTCTCCAAGAAAACGAAATTATCCTGAAGACTGGACAGAGCGTAGGGCATAATTTTGAGTAGCTTTACAGTACGTTATCATACAGAGGGATGAGTTAGTGGAAGCGTTTCTTGTACGATAGAATAGAAGACACTCTGATGTACTGTCACTTTGGAAATCTGTAAGGCTTCGTGAAATCTATGTAGATCGTGACGGCGCGCTTGGTCAATGCTCATCTGTCACGATCACAAGACTGGAAGCCTTTTATCCCGATCAACCATGTCTCCCGCTTATGCCTCGTTCCATGAAATCACTCAAATTCGAAAGCTCAGCTCGAACCTCTCCTGATTGAAAACTCCACTAAACACGCGGTACCTTCTGACACCTCAAGTCGAACGAGAGACCGAGGTGGAAAGAGGTTTGGTACACGTCGGGTCAATTATGGGTTTATCTGAAATTTGGAGACCGAGGTGAATCGATTCAGATATTCGTTCAAGGCCAGGTGTAAACTTTCGCAAGCCCAGTGGAAATTACACTTGAAAAGCTGCCACGAGTGTATCAGATATCTGACGGATGAGATATCGGATTTCATTAGTTCGGTAATCGTTCATCCATTCCTATCCATCATTCTCATTCTTCTGATTCTAGTTCTAGACCAGTACTGTGACTTAGTTCACAGGCAAAATCCGTCAATATGATCTCGTATAGCCATACGTGCTTGAACTCAACTTAGCTGTCCATACATGGATCGAAGGCAATTTCTTTCCATCAAGGTGCTTCAAGAGGACATTCATGTCTCTTTTCCTCCCCTGAATCCTTGGATACAGCTAACTAACATCTGGCGACTATTAGCGACTAGATTAAATCAATGCAATCCATTATATACAGTAAGTTCAGGTTACAATTGCCTCATCTAGCTCATCTGGCTATCTTTTTTTTCGCCGGAATGTTCATGGTCTTCTAACTTTATAGGCCTTCAATGATCTGACGATAGAGGACTCTGGAGTCCCCATACCAGTTCTCAGAGCGCTGAGCAAAAACACAACGATGATTGGATGCCAGCGTGAGTAAATGATACCATATCCATCTCCGTATGACTGACGGCAGAGCAAATTTCAGGATCTTGACTTCAGTCCAATGCTACGACGACGCGTGCTCGTCGCTCGAAGCGGCGTCGCTTCCCTAAAATGCCGACACCTATCAACCACACCTCCCCAAACTGTAATCGAAAAAGTGGTGCAGCGCTACACTGTTGGGCTCAACCCAGGCCAAACCGTTCTCGCAGGCGACTATGTGATGATCCGCCCCGAGCACGTTATGACACACGACAACACGATGCCCGTTATCAACAAATTCCTCTCCATCGGTGCCAAATCCATCCACAATCCCCGCCAACCCGTCTTCACCCTCGATCACGATGTACAAAATTCTTCTGACGCCAATCTACGAAAATACGATAGGATTGAAAAGTTTGCAAAGGAACATGGGGTCGATTTTTATCCTAAGGGAAGAGGAATTGGGCATCAGGTGTTGGTAGAGGAGGGATATGCGTTTCCGTATACGCTCACTGTTGCGTCCGACTCGCATTCAAACATGTACGGCGGTGTTGGGGGTGTGGGGACTCCTATCGTCCGTACGGATGCTGCAGCACTCTGGGCGACGGGTAAAACTTGGTGGCAGGTCCCTCGTCAGATTCAGGTCGAATTTACTGGCCAACTTCGGAGTGGGGTATCGGGTAAAGACGTGATTGTAGCGCATATGTGGCTGTTTTAACCAAGGACGAGGTGCTGAATGGCGCAGTAGAGTTCACTGGGGCAGGAGTCAAGACGTTGAGTGTCGATGAGAGGCTAACGATATCCAACATGACTACTGAGTGGGGAGCGTTGGCAGGCGTGTTTCCGGTGGATGAAGTGCTCTTGGAGTGGTATGAGAATGTGTCGGCGAAACTCTCGCCAGAACACCCACGGATTAACCGGAAGAGATTGGATGCTCTCCGTGGATCACATCTATCCTCCGACCCTCACGCGACTTACGCCTCCAGACTAACATTCGACCTCTCCTCTCTCGTCCCACACGTCTCCGGACCCAACAGCGTCAAGGTATCTACACCCTTACCAACCCTTCAAGCCCAGAAAATTCCCATCAACAAGGCCTACCTCGTCAGCTGTACTAACTCTCGTGTGATCCGACCTCGCTGCTGCTGCCGACGTCTTCCGCAACTCGAGCGGTCAAGTGCATGAAAACGTCGAGTTTTACGTTGCTGCGGCCAGCAGCGCTGTTCAAGCCGAGAGCGAAAAGCGGGGCGACTGGAATGTCCTGGTTAATGCTGGCGCGAAAACACTTCCCGCTGGATGCGGGCCGTGTATCGGACTTGGGACGGGATTATTGGAGGAGGGCGAAAGTGAGTACATCCAACGCTTCGTATTTTATTCTATACTAATTTACAACTCTAGTTGGCATCTCTGCAACTAATCGAAACTACAAAGGACGCATGGGTCACCCTAAAGCGCAGGCATACCTTGCTTCACCGGCTGTCGTAGCTGCTAGTGCTGTGAAGGGGTATATCTGTGATCCTGATGCCAAAGCAGGCGATGAAAATGGTCCAGCATTCGCCGTAGTCTCGGATTCATCATCCACTCAGTCATCTCCTTCTCCGTCTTCCTCATCACCCACACCCATCATACCCTCTTTCCCGACTAAAATCACTGGCCCCCTCCTTTTCCTCACAACCGCAAACATCTCCACTGACGCTATATACCCTGGAAAGTACACGTATCAGGACGACATGACACTCGAGCAACAAGCAGGAGTCGTTTTGGAGAATTATGATTGTGGGGCTTCCGTAGAAGTCAAAGCAGGAGATGTGGTTAGAGAGTTAGAGGGATCGTACGGCTTCTTCCCAGTCAACGATCCTCGTCCCCCGACGTCACAATCTCCGCCCCCATCCTCATCTCCACAACCAACTTTGGTACCGGTTCATCCCGGGAACAAGCCGCCACTGCCCTCAAAGCCGCTGGTGTTCCTCTCGTTATAGCCACTTCATTTGGAGATATTTTCAAGAGGAACGCGATCAATAACGGCTTGATTTGTGTCGAATGCCCAGAGTTGGTTCAGGAACTGGCTAGAATCGAGAGTACGATGCGGAATTCGAAAGGGATTGGACAAGGGAATATGTTATACGCTCCCGACGCCGTCGCTAATCCCAAAGGGGAAAAGGAAACATTGGATTTGCAAGTTGATATGGCAAGGGGAGAGATTACGCTTGTTGCAAGACTGTCGTTTGGGGTTGGAGAGGAAGAGAGAAAACTGTATAAGTTCAAGACTGTGGGCGAGAGTGTACAAGAGCTGTGGGTATGTGGCGGTTTGGAGGGTTTGGTTTTGAAGGAGTTGGAAGGGAAGGGGAAGTAAGAAAAGTCGTACAGTAATACGATTCCGCAAAAATTAAAAAAGTAAAACCAAGTATAAATGAATATTGCAAGACATCAGTGCAATTAGTTGTTCGTTAGTGAACTAGTCCTGTTCTCGACTATGGTTCATTCCAGAGTTGATTGAGTGCCATCAGGACCCTTGATTATGCTAAAAGAGGTCAGGTTGCAAAGTTCGGACAAATTTGGACCATTGGACATGGGCGCTTACCCAACCTCTTTTAGGGGTCCTCATCATGAAAAGGTCGGCAGAGGAAGAACGTCAACAAGACGAAACGAAAAGGCAGAAATTGGACGAGGAGAAGGAGAGAAAACTTCTTGATACCCCAGAAGTCAAGAAGGCAATCGGCCAATTGGGCAACACATCGGAGGTGACAAAGGTGATTTTAAACCTTTTGAAGAACCCTCCGTCGATAAAGGATTCAAAGGCATGCAAAGTTTTATTGTGGTGCAAACAGATACTTAAATCGGTGTAGACAAACCTTACCAGCATCAAAGATGTTGGAGATCTTGGTGCCGCTGGTTTCAAGTGGGCTGGCGCTCTCAAGCTCAAGGAAACACAAACCAGTGACTGGTCCACAAAGTGTGGAATCTCACACTGGAGTCAGGAAAATTTGATCAAGGATCTAGAAGAGCTTAAGAATACCTTCAGCGTCAGAGTAAGTGTCAACACGCTGTACTGGTATTACTAACGGTGACGACTCTATTGTAGTTGGAGGCTGGGTGTAGGATCTTTATCGACGCGCTGCTTCGACGGTTGGCATCGATCGTCTACAGCTCAAGACGCTACCTGCTAGTCGGCGTCGAACTGATGGTAGAAACTGGAGAGAGGTCTGGTGATAGCCAGTTCTCTGGTTACATCGATTACGGCGTCACTTGCATCAACGGCAACCCAAGCTCACGTCAATATGGTTTCAGTCATATATCATTGGTTCAGTTACTGATTTTGAAGCTCGCAGGGAATGTTATTGTAAGACAACTATATAACTTGCAAGTCATCAAAGCATTGCCAGGGAGTGTACTGGCATTTATCCCAGCAGATGGTAAACGGGCAGAGACGCTGCAAGATGGCATGGCACAGAATGTCGCTGAATGCGTCGCTGCAGCTCAGAACCTTGGGTACGTACAGTATGACTCCGCATCTTGCAACTTGAGTTATGTTTGCTTACTCTAAAGTTTTTTGTTACTTAGGTGCGACACTATGCGTGGTTTTGTCACCGATGGCAAGACATGATCTTCACCTATGTCGATGTCAACGCTTGTACCTATTCATTTAGCAACAACATAAACATCAAGGAAAATCTGGACGCAATTTTGAATGTGCTCGCGGAGTGGGCGGTAAGTTGATTGCTTATTGTCCAGCGGTGAACAGACTACTGATAGTTCCCAGACTAACCCTCCCAGCTTCATTGAACACGACAAATTCCTGGACTTCGCTCCTATTTAAATACTTCTCCGCGTAATTCTAGCATAATTTCGTTCCTTCTTTTTCACTCTCTCAATGTACTTTTTACAACATGATGTCAGAAAATAAATTTTTACATACCCCTTGCCCTAGAGGTTGAAACCCGCTTTCAAACGCACTCAGCCTCGTCTAATTCCATTGAGAAATGAGCGAGTTATTGGAGATCTTGATGCCGCTGGTTTCAAGTTGGTTAGCTCAAGGAAACACGAACCAGTGACTGGTCCACAAAGTGTGGAATCTCGCACTGGAGTCAGGACAGGATCTAGAAGAGCTTAAGAATATCTTTAGCGTCAGAGTGAGTGTCAAGGGGTTGTACTGGTAATACTACTTAGTATGTTGTAGTTGTAGGCTGGGTGTGGGATCTTTATCGATGCGTTGCCTCGACGGTCGTCTGCAGGGGCAATTTTCGAGATTATGGCATTGCTATAACTACTGTATTTAAGTGCAAGTAATAATATTAGTAGTCTTTGTAGTAAAAAAGTATTGCGTCGTAACAGATAGTCCAGCAAATCGTGTCAAGTCGTATGGAACCTAGACGTCAAGGCCGTCAGTTTGTGCAAACAGAAAAAACAAACAAGACTAGACAGACAAACAAGAAGCCCACTGAACCAAGGCCTAGATGTCAAGGTTGTGAGTTGTCAGTGCAAAAGGATGAGACAGAAGAAAGAGACGAACCTAACAGCGATCCAATGGTCAAAGCACCCATCCATCACAACCAATAGATAACGGAGCATCAAGAAACAGCAAGTCACAGAAGCAAAGGAGAGTGGAGATGGAGGAAGAAGTTGCAGAAGCAAACGAAGCAATAGACATCAAGGTCATTAATTATAAGTACGAAAGGATGAGACGGAAGAAATAGATGAACCTAGTTGAAGTCCGCATAGAGGTTGGCATTGGGGAACTTGGCCTTGATGATGGGCCAGAGCCAGAACATCGGCGTGGCATAAATGGTATCTGACGACTCCGTCTTTCCAGACCTGCCAGTAAGGAGGCCACCGAATTCACCAGTGCCGGAGGCGATCATCGACCCGGAGTCTCCGCCCTTGGAGAACGCGCCTGAGTCGTTATTGTATGGGAGGATTGCCCATTCGATTGAGTCCCGGTGAGTCTGATTGGTAAAGTACTCGCGTACATAGGAGAAGAATCCAGTGGCACGACCAATTGTGGTGAGAGAGGTAAGGCCGCGCTTGATGACGTAGAGGCAGTTTTCACCGTTGTGGTCCTTGATTTCAGGATGGCGTATGCGATCCTCGGCAAGGATGCCCCTGAGCTCGAAGAGGCGTTCGGCTGGGTACTTGAAGCCAGACTGTGTGTCCGTGCGAGGATACATCTTGTCTACGAACTTGGCAGCCTCAATCTCCGTCCCTAAATAAAAACAGTTAGATCAGACACCTTGAGTGAAAAAGATTAATACACACCCAAGTCGATAACGTTCCCCTTAAAGTTGGGCAAAAACCTGGCCTTATCAAGCTTGACGACACAAACATCCTTGGTGAAGCCATGCGGAGCGGTACCGACAGTGATAGCAGGCGACCAGACAACATGACCGATTACACGCTGGCTCTGCTCACCGAAGTCCTTCTTCGTCTGGTCGTAAAGCTCCTTAAGCTCGTTGATTGCGTCGGTCGTCTCCTTCAGCAGCTCCCGAGTCTTCGTCAGTCGTCAGCGCCTTCTTCGCCTTCTTAGCGCCAGGGGTATTGCCTACCGCCCTCCCCTCCAACCTCCCGATTGACTTCTCATGGATCTCCGCCGTAGTGCCAAGGTTTCCGATCTGGATCTGGACAGACTTGAGGTAGTCGAACCACTTGTTACCCATGAGGAGGACTTCCTTACGAGGCCCACTGGGGTTGTAGGTGTAATCAGAATTGTCCTCATCTGCCGGGAAGAGTACATGGCGGGCCGTAACACCGTAGAGGTCGTTGCCATGCTTGAAGTAGAAGCCCATAGTGCCCTGGATGTGGGGCGCCTTCGCGGCAGCAATAGGAACTCCAAGCGCAGTAGTGAGAGGATCAATGACATGCCTGGTTGCGTCCAGGTCTGAGGCAGGTTCATAGAGCTCTGCACCAGCTGAGCGTCTGAACACAGATTCCCGGAATTCAACTTCGACGGTTGTAATGCCCTCGTTTTTGAGGAGTTCGAGTATGGCATTGGCTGAGTTAAACGCATCCTCACCGGCGAGACTATCAGGAAGAACACCAACCCAGATAACAACGGGACTGACAGCAAAAGGTGTTTGTTGGTCCAGGACCGTGCAGAAACGGACGAGGTCAATGGTCGAAAAGCGGACTTGCTGCTGTTCGAGAAGGTCACGAAACCTTGGGACCGACGTCCTCCCACTTGTCGCCAAGCTTGTGGTCATAGACTGGATAGAGGTACTTTAAGCGACGATATGCCTCTGGTCCCTTGGGCATGATGAAGGGTTCCTTTGACGTGCGGTAGACCAGCTTGGGAGGGGAACGGGAGATCCCCGCATAATAGAAGGTGGCCTCGACCTTGGAGATAACGCTGGGAGGGGAGACGCTCGAGCCGTATTTGTAGAGACTGAGGTCGGTCAAGTCCATGTCGGTGGGGGAGAGAGTAGTGCTCTGGCTGTTCTGCTTGGCTAGGGCAATACACTCTTGGAGGAATGCCGAAGAAACCACTGGACGAGTATAACTGATGCTGGAGTAGTTCCAGTATCGAGCGGGTCACTATAAAAGGATAGTAGAACGTTAAAGAACAACAGTCTGGGCGCTTGTCCGAACGAGGTCACAGCCACCTCCCGCTTTGGGCCGTCGCCATAATGTCATAGGCATTAGCACCGAGCCACCAACGACGTTGCTCAGTACTCAGTTGTGAGCTTGTCTCCACCTTCCATGAATGCCCCGAAGACGAAGATGCTAGTGCCGCATTGGGTTACTCCTCGGCTCAGCCGGCGCTCAGATCTTGGACCAAGCCGTGTAATATACTGTACTTCCTTCGCGAGCACTGGCAGGCTCACATGCGAATGCATGTTAATACATTCGGATACGAAGCAAAACCTCTTTTAGGAGTCCGTCCCCAACCTCGTCATGAAAAGCTTGGCAGAGGAAGAACGTCGACAAGACAAAGCAAAAAGGCAGAAATTGGACGAAGAAAAAATCTTGATAACCCAAAAGTCAAGAAGGCAATTTGGGCAACACCTCGCTGGCAACAAAGGTAGTTTCAAAGAACCCTCCGTCGATAAAGGATTCATCTTAACAGCATCAAAGATGTTGGAGGTCTTGGTGCTGATTTGCAAGTTGGCTGGCACAATGTACTTTTTGCATCGCATCTCTTATTGGACTCGCAATTTATATACTCGAGGGTTTACGTTTCAAGTTAGTTTTGAGGGAGTTGGAAGGGAAGGGGAAGGAGAAGTAAAAAGGAAAGTAAAAGTTGTACTACGATTCCGCAAGAAGTAAAAAACGCAAGGGCCCTATTTGTACGACTGATACTAGTTCCTCTACCTAGAAGTGTCGTCGCTCATAGTCTACTGGTTGTATCATGTCCGCAAATTGTACTTCTTATGGAAGTGAGTTCTTTTTTCTTATCAAGAGTATTGAATACCTCTCTCACGCCTAGACCCAGTGATATGTCTGAAAGATGATGGTACACTTGAGAACGAACTTCTTTGTGTGAAGAGGCTAGGTGTCTTCTCACCCTATCTCAAACTCCGATAAAAAGATACATATCGACCTACATCCTCTCGTACCTTTCACTATGGCCTCAAGCTCTATACATGATCTGGAGAAGGCATTCATTCAAGATAATGCGATTTCAGACCCTCCAGATCAGCGCTCTCCCGTTCAACTCACTTCACAACAGTACGAACGACTCTTGCGATCACCTACTTACAGACCTCTGGCGAAGAATCTTGGCAATCCTTCTCCGCTCGGAATCATTACATTCATTCTGGTACAGGCTCCAACTGCATTTATCCAGATGGGATGGGGAAAGACTACTGTAGCAGCGAATACTGTCCTTTTCGGGCCATATTATATGCTTGGTGGGCTAGGCCTTATTATAGCGGGTGTGATGGAATGGGTAAGCTCAGATGTACTGGTGAATTGGCTGTGTGCTAACGACCCCCAGGTCGTAGGGAATACGTTCCCTTCGGTCGTGTATATAACATTCGGCGGAAACTGGTAATGTCACTTTGCTTGCTCCATGTATAGCTCTCTCTCAGTCGGTTTGTTTCAAGGCTTTCGCTTGGGGCCCTCTTAGACCCAGCCCATGAAATTGCATCGACATTTCCTGGGGGTACCAGTTCACCCGACTACAACAAAGCACTGATGTTTTACTTTGCATTCTGGACTTTTTGACAAGCGTCTACTTTTTGACGAGCTTGAGGACAAACGTCGCATCGGCGGTGAGTCCCTGGTAGAGTTCCTTCTCAGTGTGATTTTTAACCTGGTACCTTTTAGGCAGTATTTTTCAATATCAGTCTCGCTAATGGCCTCAACGCTGCAGCTTATGGAGAGCTAGGAAATGGAAACACGCCTCTCGCAAATGCTCTCTGTAAGCTTCCTTGGTCCTCTTTGGCTTTTAATACTTAACTGTTTTGTCGCTCGTAGCCAAAGCTGGAGGTGCATTCGAGTTTGTGGTTGTCTGCGTCTCGGGATATCACTTTGTGGCACTGATGTTCGAATCTGTCGATATGCCATTTCAAATTACCGGTGGGCGACTTGTCAAATGTTTTCACCAAAAAAACGAAGTTGTCCTGAACGAGCGAAAAATAAGTTGACCAGGCAGGAAACAGAGGCGTAGCGCAATAGCTTATTCTCAAGCCTCATTCTTCAGGAGCTTGTCGTGTACCTCTATCTTCCGGTGTTCATAAATATAGTGCATGTTTATCGTTACGTTTACTTCCCTTCGGCTGCAATTGTGGCGCTTCTCAACAAGCGCCCGCACTCGTGAGGTCATGTATTTCTCTTTCCTCCCCACATCCACGCGACTCCAACGCGACCTCATAATGTTATGTTCAAGTTCACGGAAATGTCACCATTCTTTCTCCCTGCCATCGTCACCGTCTTACTGTACTGAGCCATTTGGTCAATATGGGACCGCTCGCTCAAATCTTCACTCTCACTGCTGTACTGCAATGGACGCGATTATGTGGAGTGAACGCGTATTGGCTGATGGCTTCAAGTGAGTTCAATAGATGTTTCTGTGGGATAGTATTTGCATCCTTAACATGGACCAGATAATATCCTCACAACTCAAAGAATGGATCCAGTAGTCAATCCAGGAGAAGTTTCGACTCATGTTCATGCGGGCTAGTGCTGCACTACGCAAATGTTGTACCTCAAGCTGACTTTACGAACGTTACATAGTATTGGGTGGAAGCGGATTCGCTTTGGAAGTCAACACGTCGATCTTACAGCAAAGCAAGTGTACATCGATTCCAATCCAGGAGGACAAGAGCAACTATTGGTTTCCGGTAAGCTCATTGCGTTAACATAGGACATCGCTGTTGAATGTTATACCAGCTTTTGTATTTCAGTAAGTATTAATCTCGCTACGAGGTGAAGCAACAGTTGACAAGATGAACAGAGCGAACAATGGGTCTTTCACTAGCGTGAGCGGAAACGCCGTAATGTATGAGTCGTAAATTGAAGTCCAATTTGCATTGGCAGTAATCTTCTCTTTTTTTTTGCAGATGTATGCTTCTTCTCAACCCTGCTCAAAGGCTCGGTGCTCATTTGGTGCAGATTACCTTTTTAGTGATACCGTAAATACTACCGCTTTCCCGAACGATGTACGTTCGCCATTCAACCTAACCTACACCGTGAAGCTGAGCTGACAATTTTACATCAGTTTCGCATGCTTTCTGGTTCGTCTTCTCAGTAGTACACGCGCAAGTTTTTCACACTGTAATCCATAGGAGACACAACACTTCGAACTCTGAACGCGTCAAGCTTCGCACAACAAGCCATCACTTTTCTTTGTCTCCAATTCAGCGGACCTTCCAATCGATATAACGAGCTGCCTGTGGGTGTGAGTTGCCCTGCAGGCATTCGTTCTCAGATCGTAAGTGTTCATATTCATTTTTGAATGAGACCATTTACTGACTGTTAGAAAGAATTTTCCAAGCTGTTGGGATGGCAAGGTATATTGCTCGGATGGTCATAATAAGAACCTACAGTACTCACGCTCACTTCCATAAGAACCTTGACTCTGAGGACCACAGGTCTCATGTAGCTTTCTTGTCTACAGGACCTGATAATGGAACTTGTAATGACCCTCGGTATCCGGTTACATTCCCCCGAATCTTCATGGAGGTAAGCGTGTACTAGAGTATACAGTATATAAATGTCTGGGGCGAACTGTTTCTTCATTTCTAGGTGTGGTGGACCACCCAAGACTTTGAGAGCCAACGAGACCAGGCCATGACACCCAGTCAGCCATTTGTGTGAGAGGACTATTCTCTAAGTCTTTGGTGAGCGGTGGCTCATATTATTTATCTAAGATTCGCAAATGGGGACCCAACAGGGTATGGTTATCACGCAGGTCTGCTTGTAATTTATATCATCTGTAAAACCTCCAATAACGTGCTTGACACTAGACTTCGCTATGGGCTGGGAGGATGGTGTTCTCCAGAAAGCGATATCCGGTTGCACCTGCAACCCCTTCGGCGACCCTACCTGCTGCGTTGACGCCGGGATTTTCACTTTCAATCCAGAGCGCGCAATGCTACGTATCTGACACTGTAGACGAAACTGTTCTAGGAAATTTGTCTACTCTGCCAGGCGCTAATCCTGTCCAAGCTCCGTGTTACGAAAACTATGTCGCGAACTATACCCCTGCAATTTTGGCTCCGATATACACATATACTGCGACGACTGGTACGACCCCGCTTCCAACTGGGACCATCGCTACTTCAGCTACTACAACTCAGGTTGCTCAGACGGCAGCGGGGACCTGCATTCGCAAAGGAGCGGCCGTACGGAGCTGGGATGTATCGATAAGTCTTTGTGCGGCTGTTGTATTGGCAAACTTGATCTGGTTATTCGTTTAATAATGGATTTTGACGTATTTATGATAAATATACCCTATGGAGTGTAGTTTTACAGCAGCCATATAGGAGAATATACCTATGAATCGTTTATTCTGAACACACCGAAAAATACACTCTACGCTTCTCATCCGAATCGAAGAATTATAATTTTTGACTTCGACCTTCGAACTGCTCGCGCGACATTATTGTATAGAAAGCACGTAGAATTAAAGAGACACCCTTCCACTCGTTGGGTTCGGTGGTGCAACGAGAGTCGGAAGTGGCGCGAGATCAGCTTCCGGGTCAATACGACCTATTGCAAGGAGTGAAAGAGCTGAGAGAGCCGTATTAATATCTAGACAAAAGATGTTTGCAATTGGAGCAGTCGCGAGTAAAAATGCGGAACGTCCTGCGTATTAATGCAGCCTGGCTATACTGTACATAATAATGAATGCAGAAGAGTGTGTTCCTAGTCACCACGGATCAGGGTTCTCAACCTTTCTAAAGCTTTTCCCAGCTCGTTTCTTCCTTTACCATCAGAACCAATACCCCAGAAAGAGTCCTTGTCGGAATCCTGGGGTGATTAAAGTTAGCAGCACTTCCATACAATGATCAAGGCCAGTCACTCGCTCACCTCGATAAGCTCCGCATTTCCAGTATCCAAGAGCTCTTTCATGAGATCAGAGTGTTGAGTGAACTTGTGATAGATCGTTTCGTCCATCTGTTGACCATTCACATTGGGCGACGTCACGGTTCGTTGGACTGCAGACATACCTTTGCAATGTTGACCTTCAACCAATCTGACCTGACATGCGGCTGGTACCGACGTGCTTCTTGGAAGGCTGCACTAGGTCGCTCGCCACAGGTACGAATGTGCTCTGCGATGTCAGGTCGGTGCCCTTGGAACTGCAAAGACACTTGAGGTCAGTTAATGCGTTCTCCATGTCATGTCTGGGCATACCTTGAACGATTGAAACAAATGCTCGCTAGTGGGATACCTCTTTCCATTATAGATCACCGGGTGAGCTGAAAAGTTTGTAAACCCATAATAGGGCTTAGTTTTGTGGTAAAAGAGAATCCGACGACGTGCGGGTACGCCAGCTTTGGGCGTCGTAATGGCCTTTGCCATGGAAGTATGAGTTTTCCAAACCGTAGGCGAATTGGGTGGTGTCATAGGATTCATGGACATGCGTTTTACAGCAGCGGTAGCAGTGGTGGCGGCCATGTCACCAGGTCTAATACTGGTTCGGCGACTTTGGTATCGAGAGGAGGTACCCGCACTGCTTGAAGAAGAGGGAGTGAACGCAGTGCTGGGAGGGCGGCGATGTGGAGCAGGACTAAGACCGGAGAGATCTTGGGCAGAACGAGAACGGTTTGAATTTCCCTGCGGGAAATGATGCCTCTCTGAGAGAGACTTACTTCGCAGTACTGTGGTATAGCACCGATCGTCTTCGGCTTGGATCTCTTTACCACCCGGTGAGATATCGGCAATATTCAGGATATGCTGCGTCTCCCACTGCTCAGGTGGCACATCTGTGGTGACGAAAACCGTACGGCGACGGCGTTCCTCCAGCTCTATACGGTATTCTCTGGGCGGTTCACCTGGAGAAGCAGGAGGAGAGGTTGTGGTGCTCGAACTATTCGAGCTATTCGAGCTACCTCCGGAATGCTTGTAAGGCGTAGCTCGAGTAATGATGATAGAAGGCATGCTAGACATGAGTCTGGCGTATGAGCTCGATAAATCGAAGTGATTTTCAAAAGACAATTTTTGACGGCGGATGGAAGGATGCTGCGAGAACAAGGAAAGGAAAGGTTGCAGCAGCTGCTGCTACTGAAGATATAAGTGTACTTGGCGCCTTACACGGTGATTCGACTCATTCCGAGCAGTGAAACAGCCACGAATCGAGGAAAGCAGCACCCTGCCGCATGGTACCAGGGAGTTATAAGGCAGTTATAGCTTGCACTCTCCGCATGTTTGATATGTTAAAGATCGATGGGACTCCTGAGCTGGAAGAGGAAAGCTGTAAGATGAAGCGTGAAAGTCTTATGAAAGAAGAAGGCAGACACTAAATTAGCGCCAGTTAGCGCCGGTCCCGCCTTTTCCTTTTCCTTTTGCTCTGATCAGCCTCACCATCGCAAAACTTTGCGCTTTTAAGCGAAAAGTCCTCCGAAAAGGACATGCTTCAAATTTGATCGCAGAACCTTGTATCTTCAAGCAGTTTCATCCTGCGCGATACAGTACCTTGCCGCGTCTGCTCGGATCGATCTGCATGCTCAGAACTACATAAACGCGAGTCGTGTTAATGTTGTCTCATAGACGCCGCACAGTATCCAATCTCTACGCGAAAAGAACGATAAAGCATTTAAAATCTGAGGTGCGTATATCTACTTCGTGATCATCGACGAATCCAGACTCAATCAGTGATAATTGCCTTCACAAAAGATCTGCACGGATGCTTCATTTGGAATCTTCCGACCTGAAATATACCCAAGGTGTGTTTACATAGCCTTCCGAGCCCCTGGCTTCCGACACGATGATATTTACGCGTCTGTAGTCAAAAAGCTATTCTGAAGGGCTGGCGTCATCCAAATAAACCGTACAGTATTTGAGATACTTTACTCTAATGAGTCTTAAATCATATACGAATCACAAGTGAGTTGGTATTTTTTTTCATGGGGCTTTACATTCAGAATGTTAACTCGCATCGCGCACGAGCATCGGACTTGTGATCTTTACAACGAAGAACGGGATGCTCGTTGTGTTGTATCATCAGAGAATCCTTGATATTGGGGAATGCAGCAAGTCTCTGTGAAGGTAACCTATATTTAATTCGTATCCTACCACTTGTTAACAGGGAACGCACATTCGTTTGAAAGGTGCATACCTATGTCGTTTGCACTGTTTCTTCTACGTGTCATCTGCTCAGATTCGGCATTGGGATCTGTACAACGGCTTGTTCACCCAGTAGGCACATTGCTTCTCCGTTTAACAGTTGCTGACTCTTGTACTAAGAAGCAGATGACTACCATTCTATCGGACGATCAAGTCAACAGTATCCTAGCTCAAAATCCAGGTCTCCCAGGACTCTGCGTGTGCTCCTGCTCAATCAGGCGTGATGGGCAGACCTCACAATCGTGCTACTGAACTAGCCACGGTCATCACATATTCTCTGGTCGAAAGGATCTGCTAATCGATTTGTATCCAGGTGCTAAGTCTTCCCGGACTCAATCTCAACTCGAGGAGACCTTAGTTTATCGCAACGATACCATTTTCCCGGCGTATCTAGTCGTGTATGAATATGAATACCCCATTGGCGCAAAAAAAGCAGGTTTTCTGCGAAACTCACGCATCCAGAGATCAACGACTCGAAAGCGTTGCTCGAGCGTTGTCACGAAACACCGGCTGGCTGTTCAAGCCATTGCTTGCGAGCATTCTATTTTATCCTTGAATAACTACCTTTATCCATTTTAATATTGCACGCATTTGTTCAGCCTTCTAGCTGTGTCAGACTACGATCGTACTCGCTGTTCTCAATGGACGCGCGTTACTGCATACCTACCGGAATTTGAACTTTACTGCCTTGGGGTTACTAGGCTTGATTCATTGCCAGGATAATCTCAGTCAGTCTACGACTTGAGTCTTACTTTCGACAGGTGGTACAGACCCGTTAGGACGTAAATTTTAAGCTGCCGACGATTGACCCCATAATGAAAGATTATGGTGAAACAATACGCTGCTCGTATGCCATGCCTTTTTCGCGTGTTCCGATTGTATACGATCGTTGACCTTGCATTCAGGTTCCCCATGTAGCCCTGCCTTTCCCTGGCTCAACGCGTTTAACGAGTGTTTAATCTATACTCAGATTTAAATACCCTTCACATTCGACTTTGCACTCCAACCGACTATCTGTTCGAACTTTCTCAACCTCATCCAGGCTATCAGGTATAACCAGGCATAGTTCATAACACGACAATCATGGCTGCTTCCGTTGCATCTCACCTCCCATTAGCGCTCTCCCTGCTACATACCGTAGCTACGCAGTACCCTGGACTAACCAAGTCTCAACCGACTACAAACGTTAATACCGCTCCTTCCGCTCCAGCACCTGCAGCTACGTTTTCCTTTCCCCTACCCTGGATCTGGATCCGGAGGTAGCGGGAGTAGTGCAAACCAGGCTAATGGTCAGACAACGGCACTACCAGGACCAGGAGTCACATTAAATACTCCTCCGGCGAGCTCAAGTGGTTCCTCTTCATGCGAGGTCATCCTATCACAATTTCCGATTTTCTAGATACTGACTTTGGGGATGGAATCTAGCATTGTCACATGAAGCCCAAGTACATCGATGGCGTTAAAACCCATTCGTACTGCTCCAAGAGCTGTGCTTCGAATGCAAAAGTGAAATGGAAGCCAAAAGACATCTAATGGACATCATAATAGCAACTCCTTAACGACCGGGACTTGCGATGTACGTATACCTCTTTCCCCTCTCTCTCTCAGGCTGTGTCTGTTAGCTGAATGTTCGATTTCGCAGTTCTGCCACAATCGACCTAAGTTCCCGGGACACGCTTTCTGCAGTAAAGCTTGTGCCAAGAATGCAAGCTCGAGCACACATACTGGTGGGAACCCAAAAGGTAGATCTAAAATTGCGCTGATAGATTCTGTCGAAGGCTAATCAAAGCACCAGGGACTTGTCGGGCTCCTGGATGTTCAAAGCCAACTCATGTTAACAAAGACGGTACATGTGGAGACTATTGCTCGCTATCCCATAAGACGTAGGTTAAGTCCAAATCACAGTACTTGAACTGATTTCTATGCTATCACAGGCTCGGAGAGACGCTATGCCTCATGTGTCTACAGAACGCCAAACAGACTAATTCGCACTTTTGCAGCAAGGCATGCGCAGACAATGCAGAAATGAAAGGGCCAATGATATTGGAAGTACCTGCGGGACATGTTACTTTCAAAAACGGTAAGATATGAAAGAACTACTTGACCTCTTCCCTCCCTAAATGTCTGTTAGTTTCTGATCAATTCAAGACCTCTTGGCGGCATCCTGGAACAAAATGTCCTTCAGTAAAACGTGTATACAAAATAGTCTCTCCGCAATCATCTCTCTCAGCGTACAATACATACAAAGCTGCCGTTGAAGCACGAGGGCAATTTACACCCGCTGGGCGGAGTGCAGGAAACGAAAATCGGCGATGGCACGGCACGAGGCGCGAATGTCATTTCGGCGACAAGGGGCAGACGCAGTTTTGTGGTTCGCAAACCTGCTCGCTATGTTGTATTGTGAAGACATCATTTGATTTGAGCCTCTTTGGGAAAAAGACTGGGTGGGGAAGGTATGGTTTATTTTCTACCATCTTGGTGTTTGGTTACTTAGCAGGAATCTAGGTTTGGTAAAGGAATTTATACAACGTCGACATCATCCAAGTAATGCTTCTCGAATTCACTTCCCTTCAAATTCTAAAATGTTTCGAATAGGTCAAATGACTACTCACATAACGATTGTCGCTCCTCGCTCAAAGCGATCCTGTTGAACAAGGTCGTAGTTGGGAAAGGATGTAAGCTTACACAGGACAATGTGGCTCTCACTGCACCTCCTCAGGGCTACGATTCAGTATGTTCTGGCTTTGCCCGTGCGCTTAGACCTTTTGAAAACTAAGTCAAATCTTTACAGGTACTTGCAGAAAAGGGTGGAAGCTTGAATTACGATGAGCTGGTTGTATACACCAATGATGCTATCCGACCATCTTTCCTCGTTATGTACGAAGTTTAGTGTTGGCATTGGGTGCAGATACTTTTACTGTTATTGAAATCCTCTGTGTACATATATATATACTAGGTGGGTTCAATATTAGTTTATTACATATTAGATATAAGATTGTGCCTGGCAAGTACATACTACATGAGCGTTGGACTTGACTTTCTCCTTTCATCTCAGTGTGTCACATATTTCGCGTATTGAACCTCCTTTGGTCAAATATCGTCGATAATAATCCTTTTCTATGTAATTGCAAGAAGTCCCGACTTCTATTTTGAGCCCATACCGTCCACGACAGCTTCAGAATCAAACTCAAGCTCTTTGAAATCTGCCTCATCCTCTGGAGAGCTACCGAAGCTCCTCCACCATTACGCTGACATTTTACGATTATAGAAGGAAATAGATATCTATCCATTAGTTTTGTTGATCAAACGATAGGTTGGGCCGATGCTAAAACTATGAGCTTTGCGCGTTAAATCAAACAAGGAGATGGCTAGTCAGTTCATTGTGGCCTTCCTCATCCTTTGTAGATTCCAGAGCTCCTTGACGAGAAGCGTACTGCAAGTCGAAGAATTGGCCATAGAGGCATGTGCATCTTCACGGGATATCTGTCCATAGAATACGAGTTCACGGAACACATCCTGATGGACGAGAAAGTGAGATTAGAGAGTAGAGATAGAAGAACTACACACCCCGCAGCAGCAATACTATGGTACACAGGGATATGCTTCCGATGCAGTTGGGGCATAATGAAAGAAGCTATTAAAATTCTGAGTAGACAGATCGTTTTGGCCTACTTTAGAACCCCCAAATTGAGCTTCCTAGATTTTTTACAATTTTCCTCGTTGCGTCGGGCGCTGCCCGAGCAAAAACAAGGATATGCTGTTTGTTGATGGCTGTAGTCACCGTCCTGTCACGTAGCGGCAAAGCTGACAGAACCGGCAGTCTCACAGAACCGCCGATGACGTTTTCAAAATCAGATTGCGCTGGTCACTGCCGAGCGGAACGGCACAGTCAATTGTCACGCTCAAGCTCTCTCTTTACCGGTTCCTCTCTCCATCGTGCTATTCTTCATGTGTCTCTTAGAAATATTAGATCTGACCTCGTCTGATATACACTTGGGTGTGTAGCACCTCGCCCACACTTTTGTAATTCATTTTCTTGTGTTCCTGAATGTTTGATGGGTGTATGCGACTCTCTCCGCTCAATGTTTATTTTATTGTACTCATTTGCCTCAAGTAAACCTTCTATAAAGTATCTGGCACTGACAAGTATAAGGTAAAGATGTTATAAAATAATCGTGAAAGCTGCCCGATTACAAAAACTTGCTTCATCGAGCATTTTATGCAGAAAAGCATATCCCTGTCCGCAGCATATCCCTGCGTACCATAGTAGGGACTACAACGTGGTGTCAAAATTCTCGTTCCTATTAGTATTTCCATGCTTGAAGCCTTATGCGACGCGCATTGCCAAGATGTCCATTCCTACAACTCCATCCACATTAAAGCTTCCTTTGAGGACAAGATTTAGTCCTCGCGAGCAGAAATCTGGGACGTCTTGCGTATTAATGCAGCCATACTGTACATAATAATGAATGCAGAAAGGTTTGATGGCCCTAGTCACCACGGAACTGTGCTCTCAACCTTTCTAAAGCTTTTCCCAACTCATTTCTTCCTTTACCATCAGAACCAATACCCCAGAAAGAGTCTTTATCGGAATCCTGGGGTGATCAAAGTTAGTAGCATTCCCATGCGATGACAAAGACCAATCACTCGCTCACCTCGACAAGCTCGGCATTTCCAGTATCCAAGAGCTCCTTCATGAGATCAGGGTGCTGAGTGAACTTGTGATGGAGCGTTTCGTCCATCTATTCGCTATTCAGATTGGTTGACGTTCGTTGGACTACAGACATACCTTTTCAATGTTAACCTTCAACCAATCTGATCTGACATGCGGCTGGTACCGATGTGCTTCTTGGAAGGCTGCACTAGGTCGCCCGCCACAGGTACGAATGTGCTCTGCGATGTCAGGTCGGTACCCTTGGAACTGCAAAACACCTGAGGTCAGTTAATGCATTCCCATGTCATGTATAGGCATACCTTGAACGATTGAAACAAATGCTCGCTAGTGGGATACCTCTTTCCATTATAGATCACCGGATGAGCTGAAAAGTTTGTAAACCCATAATAGGGCTTAGCTTTGTGGTAAAAGAGAATCTGATGACGTGCGGGTACCGTCATCACCGTCGTTGGTTTCGATACGCCAGCTTTGGGCATCCA
The DNA here is from genome assembly GCA_009733575.1 of Gymnopus androsaceus JB14. NCBI lineage: Eukaryota > Fungi > Basidiomycota > Agaricomycetes > Agaricales > Omphalotaceae > Gymnopus > Gymnopus androsaceus. The sequence continues at coordinate 175,848 of ML769452.1, forward strand.
AATTGCCATGGAAGCATTACTTTTCTCAGCCGTAGGCGAATTTAATGGGGTCGCGGGATTCATGGACATGCGTTTTGCGTTGGCGGCAGCAGTGGTGGTGACCATGTCATTACTGGTTCCGCGGTTTCGGCGGCTTTGGGATGGAGATAAGAGGTCCGCATCGCATAAGGAAGAGGGAGCGGAGCTGGAACGGCGGCGATGTTGGGGAGGTCTATTACTAGATTGATCTTGGGCAGAACGAGAACGGGTTGAATTTCCCTGCGGGATATGATGCCTCTCTGAGAGAGAATTACTTCGCAGTAGTGTGGTTTGGCCTTCTTTCCCACCCTTGGCGTTCTGGAGACACATGAGGCATATCGTCTCTTTGAGCTTGTGATAGCATAAAATGTGGTTTGAACACAACCTACATCTTGTGAATATTCTTCATATGTCCATTCTTTGAAGTTTGCATGAGCTTGGTTTGAACATCCAGGAGCTAAGACCCTGATTTAGCTTTCAGCAGAATCTATCGGCGCAACTTTAGATCTACCTGTTGTATTCCCAGTAGGATGTGTGCTCAAGGTAGCATCCTTGGCACAAGCTTCACTGCAGAAAGTGCTCCCCGGGGACTTGGGTCGACGGTGGCAGAACTATGAAATCGAACTTCAGCTAACAGACACAGAAGGAGGGAAGAAGGTGCACATCACAAGTTCCGGAGACTAACGAGTTGCTATTATGGCGTCGATTATATGCCTTTGGATATTTGTTTACTGTTGCATTCGAAGCACAGGTCTTGGAGCAATACGGATGGGTTTTACCGCCATCGAAGTACTTGGGCTTCATGTGACAATGCTAAATTTCATCCCCAAAGTCAGTAAATATCTAGAAAATCGTAAATCGTGATAGGATGACCTCGCATGAAGAGGATCTCCTTGAGCTCGCCGGAGGAGTAGCCCGTGGAGCTCTTGGTCTTGCTGTCTGACTATTAGCATTGGTTAATCCAGGGTGCTGCGCAGCCCTAGTATACGGTAGCATAAAGACTGATGGGGTAGGATATGGGAAAGCAGCCACGATGCCCTGATAGCCTGGATGAGGTTGGAAAAGTGAACAGATAGTCGGTTGGAGACTTGGCGTGCAAAGTCAAGATAAGTTATTTAAATCTGGTTTAAATCTGAGATAGATATATATAGATAGATTACACGGTGAGCATAGATCAAACACCTACCAGGAAGGAAGGAAGTTTATTACACGGCATGGTCCAAGAACTGAACGCCGGTGATCCAAAGAATTACCCACTCCGAGAACGGCAGAACTACATAAGATACGCGTATGACAGATCCAGCAGGCACCATGTGATCCGAAAACTTTTTGCGGGACTTTACAAAAACCTTTTGCGAGACTTGTAAACTGACTCTTTGAAAAATTCCTGTTGGGTGTTTCAAGATATACCTTCTATCTTTATTCACCCAATAGGAATTTTTCTAAAAGTGAGTGTAGCGGTCTCGCAAAAGCTTTTCAATTTCACGTGGTGCCTGCCGGATCTGTCATACGCGTATCTTACGTATAATATGAAAACACGCACGCACGAAATCAAGGTCTGTTAGCGCACGTCCTCCTTAGACTCTCACCATGGCAAACCTTTGGGCTTTTCAAGTCAAAGTAAAGCACGTCCTTCAAGGACCCCTGCTAATCCATATTTACAAACTCCCCGAACCTATCTAATGGTCATCAACGTATTCGATCTCAATCACCTTGATAATTGCCACTGTCACAAAACACCTGCACGGATATCTTACGACCCCATTACGACCCCAAATATTCCCAAGATGTGTTTAAATAACCTTCTCCTGCAGGGCTAACATCATCCAAATAAACTCCAGCTAGAGATAGCTAGAGATTCATACAATGCTTCCTTTACTGTTCTAATGAGAGTCTTAAATTATAGGCAAGTTAGATCGTGACATCTCCATTTAACGATTGCTATACTGACTCCCGCACTAAGAGACAGATGACTACGGTAGGCAGGGAAGCCCAAGCTTCATTTTTCCGATGACATAGCCACTTTCAGCTATTCATCCATTGTCTGCTTTTCTCATACTCACTTCCCGCCCTCCGCGATTGTCGTCGCCTACCCCACTCCTAGATTGCTGCTGGTACCCAACTTGTGCCACGGCTAGTGAGTTTGGAGAACTCCGAGGTTCCTGAATATGCATTATGCATGGTGAATACCTTATTGCTGTACAATCACACCACTTTCATCCAAGGAAGTTGGCGGGGCAGAGCTTTATGCCACCATGAGAATGAGTAATTAGCTGTACTTAGTCTTTGAACTCGTTGTATGATGTGGTGCGTTAATCTAAAGGGTAAAATTGTGCAGAAAGCAACTAAGATCAAATATTCATTCTTCAAATTTTATATCTCCCAACTTTCGCCTTCCTCTTTGACTATCTCCGATTTGGTTGAGGACAAATTTCGCAACCGCATTATAGCTGATACATGAAAACGGATTCCGCTTGCTCAGACAAGAGTTTTAGGAGTGAAGCTAAGACCGAACTATTGAAATCCACATTCAATAGCATTCAATATTTTGTTACATTACTTAACCTAAGGTTTGTTGATGTGGTTGCTCCAGTAACAATATTCTCCTCGTACTGCTTCCTAGATGTGTCGTCTCGTTTCCATAAGCAGCCTAGAATTCTGCGGATCTGAACTTGATGCATCGCAGACACTTGAAAATAACTCACTCGCGGGTGCACCGTACCTTTCCCCTCGAAGCCACAGCAACTGGACCAGGTTTTTGAATATTCCCAATAAACTGGCTCTAGTACAGTTGAATCTGTCATATTCTTACTCAAAAAATGACATTCAACATCAACACGTAAGATCAGAACTGCTGAGCGTGGCACAGGCAGTGATCCTAGGAGTCGGGTAGGCGCTGGATGTGACGATCGCGGGGGCCGGATGACTAGCTGAAAGTGGCTATGTCATCGGACAATGGAAATGAAAAATCGAAAAATGAAGCTTGGGCTTCCCACCTACCGTACTCCTGGATCCATGAACAAACCATTGTATAGAATCTGAGAAAACTGTCACGTAAAAGAAACAGCGCCAACGAAATACGAATGGTGCACTTTCATAAATGATACAGCGCAACAAAGATTCCATAGGAACACCTTGCTGCTTTCCTCGCACGGATACAATGAAAACACAGCTACTCGGCGTTGAGGATGTTGAGTGCTTTTCCATACTTGTGATCTTCAGAACAAAGACGTTCTGGTTTAGCAAAGGAATTGTACGAATCTCTAGCTGGACTGTATTTGGATGATGTTAGCCCCTTCAAAAATCATAGTTTTCGACTACAGACGCGTGAATATCATTGTGTCGGAAGCAGGGGAAGGCTATGTAAACACACCTTGGCATATTTGGGGTTGGAAGACTCCAGAGAAAGCACACGTACAGATCTTTTGTGAAGACGATTATCAGAGTGATTGAGACTGAATTCGTTGATGTTCATTATAATTAGTATTCAAGCATTGTTTCCTACAAGCTGAGTAGCCCATGAAGATATGGAGCACTGAGCATAGTGAATGGATGCAGGAACAGTGTCCGGAGAGAATGCAAGGTTGCATTTGTGAAATTGACTAGATCTATATGATGGGTAGCTGTATTGATGACAATACATCTGTTCAACAATCTTAACAGGCTTTGCTTTCGTTCTACCCTGGAGAAAAGCCCGTACAGAGTTACAATGTTGATTACTGAAGGATTCAGAAGAACCCTGAGGAATTTGTTGGATGTAAGATGACAAAAACTCAGCGACAGAGTTATAACCCAGTTTGTCAAGGATTACATCCATGGCTCGATCAATATGTTCCAAATTACCTTTCTTTGGTGTGTGAATGGGAGATTGCGAGTGAGAGAAATCTGGATCAGCACAAGTTATCCAAGATTGACTAACATGTGTGAAATTCGCAGATTGAGTCGAGCCAGATGAAGCAACTGCATGAGAGAGACTAGGCTCCAATGCAGTACAACAAGTTTCTGATTCAGAAAAGTCTACAGTGGCCGGAGATGCTGAGACCATATCAGCGGAATAATTGCTGGTCTGGGATGTAGGAGTAATCGGACTTGGAAGAAGAAAAGAAGGTAGCAAGGTGTTTGAGGTCATAAGAGGTGTCCTAGGAATGTATTTGGATGCATTAGAGGGTATCAAAGGAATTGTCGGGATGGCCAGCAGCAAGTTTTTCCAGATAGCTGGGCCTCATTTTCGCGGCTGTTGCATTGATTTAATTTGATTCTCCCAGACAACAGAATTGGGCTGAAAGGCTAATGGAGGTACATCATTATTATTAGGGATTAAAATAAGATATCTACAGCACTATGCACCTTGGTATCCTGTAGAAGGATTTGACAAGTCACAATATTGCTTGAGGTGCTATCTGTGACGCTTTCTCGTGGTCAAATTGTTCCATCGTTGCTTATAGTATGAGAGTATGATCGAAGCATCAGCACTTTCGCAGGCGTATGGAGGTATGGTACCATACACTCCATACAAATTCTATACGTGGTTGTGATGTATGGCTACTACGGCGTCGCAAAGTTTCCATACTCAATATATGGTGCCTTCCATACCATCTCCATACGCTAATATTCCATACATGATATTCTGGTCCATGCCTCCGCTTACTATCCATACATATTTTATAATGAAACATCATGCAATTCGCGTAAAAACAGCTACATGGACTCTGAGTGTACTACAAGCTATGAAATTAGATACACCCCCCACGAGACTCCAGCGAAATAGGGCCGCTTGAGCACTGAAAACCACAAATGCATGCAGCGTCGAAGCTTGTTGCCTGCGAACCAAAAAGTGCACTACACGGCTCTAATATCAACGTAGGACTCGGAGTAAGTATGCTGAACTGGGCGATTTAATCCAACTCACTCACCCAAAGCAACAATTCTCCAGTCGCAATGTTCAAGAACTGAAAGAAAGGAAAGATGAGCTTCAAGAAGGGTAAGAATTGTACTACACTACGCACCTAATCAGACATGATGAACTCATCATCAGCCCCGTTTTCCATCCCCTCCGAATCCTCCGTTTCCCGCTTAATGGTGACAGCGGAGCGACGTTTTGAGTTCATGAATGGTCGGGCATGGTCAAGAATTGTTGGCCACTTGGTCTTCGGTGTTTTCTTGAGAACTGAATAATATTTCGAGACTGTCGGAGCCCATTCGTCGCTAAAGCCAGTGTCTTTGTTGTTTTTTGAGACGTTGCCCTTGCCGTTCTGTACCTTTTCTTCCTTGGCCAGTCTCCGAGTCTCAGCGATTGAATTAAAACCGGGCTGCCAAGCATGAAGGGCACGTAAATACTGGACAGGTGTCAGAGAAAAAAAAAAAGGTGAAATGACAGACGACATACAGCAGCTGCACAGAGAGCAAGAGCTCCAGTTGGCGGGTCTGGATGAGGGACATTCTGTGTGAATTCGAGATGCAAGCTAAGTGTTTCGAGGACACCTGGACCCTGCATCGCCCCTTTGCTCTCTGCACGCTATAAGCGAATTTAAGAACCAAATGGTAATATAAAAAAAAGAGCATGCACGCACAGTTAGTCCTGGTGACGCATATCCCCAAGCATCGTTATCCAACTCTCCAGCAATGTAGTCCGCTCTACACTCCTGATCGTATTCTTCGGCCTTCCGAGAGACAATCTTCAAGGCCTTTTTCCCGATCTCACTCCTATAAGTGCGAAGATTGGCTTGAATCTAAAGTTCCGCCGTAGAATCATTAGCATTTGGAGCAATAACTGAATAAGAACTCACGACTCCAGTAATCGCAGGCTCGTTAGCGTCCTCCTTGAGAGCAGGAAAGATCTCAGCCCAGAGGATCGCTTGAAAAGCCTTGAGCTCAAGGTTGCTGTTCGTACCGAACTGGGCCTCCTGAGCGCCAATAAAATTGTAGATATGAGGCATGTACTGGGTATCCCATTTGCGAATGTCTTCAACGGACTTGAGGGGTAGGTGAGATTTACTCCAAGTATGTCGAGTTGCTTTTGGTTGAGTGCGGCGTTCTTTGCCATCAATTATCTTGACGTCTGCAGGCACAAGGCTGACTGCATTGACAGCCTTGAGTTTTCATCAACGTAAACTCGCACTGCCGTATTCAATAAAAACTCACCTGTGACTTGCTCTTGGCCTTTGGTCCCTTTTTCTTCATCTCACGAGCTGCGGTCAGGCTTGCCACGCTCTCATCTTGGTCAAAATCACCAGCAGCTCCTTCGGATGTACCACCACCACATTCACTCGAAACTAGTGATACATTAGATGAGGCCGCTGCCTTTCGTTTGAGCAGCGTCTTCTGGGCATCTGCACGAAGACCCCCAATGTCTGGTTTTGATTTTGGAGGAATCGTTGGCTTTTGACGCTTGATATTCCTGTGAGTAGAATTAGTATCAGCTACGATGACTTGATTCAGGATAGCAAATGAAAAATTAGTTTGGTACCCTTGTTCATCATTTGGAGGCCCCGGACGTTTCTTTGGCTTTGAACTGGAGCCTGGAATAATATCGATTGTGTTCGGAGGTGCCTCCATACGTTGCTGAGCGACTGCGCTGGCAACTGCAGATTTCTTAATCTATTCACATACGTGAGTGTGAATCAGATGTATAATCAATGGAAAATCACTCACCTTTTCGCCTTTCTGCAGCCTCCTTCCTTTTTTCAGCATTCTTTTCCTGGGCTCGCTTCTTGGTCCACTCGGCCTCAAATTCACGCAATGCAGCAGCATGTGCAAGCTCGGGATCCAAACCTGCATCATTGCTGGCATCGTCGTCTTCTGCTTCACCTTCATCTTCGCTAGGCATGAAATCGGGATCGGAATTTTCATCCTCATCATCCATATCCATACGATCAGCAAAATCGGATTCGGTATCAACAGTAGATGTGGGTGGTAGGTCAATGTCATCAGGTGAAAAGAATCGGCCAGGTCCAAGCGGCTCGTAGTGTAGGTCTGCATCCTCTTCCATTTCAAGCGGATCTGGTTCTGGAGAGGCTTCCATGTCGAAATCAACTAGTATCTCTGCAGTAAGTTCTAAGTTTAAACGCTTTGATTTGATACTCACCTTGCGATTCAGGGTTGGGAGGGGCCAGTTCGGTAGCCTCTGGCGTGATTGCAGTAAGCGCAGATCTAATGATAGTATAGTTTAAGACTAACTTTGTTGTTCCAGGTTCGATGTGCTGGATTTTGTAACCGTCAAGTCAGTGCTGACCATGGACTCTAGTATATCAGAAAAAAATCAGTTACTTTGAAATACTATGAGTGAAGTACTTGCTTTCAGTGGTTGGTTTCGATTTTTTGGGTGCTCTCGGCATTTTTGGAGGTTCTGGATGGCGCCGCTGCAAATCAAGATCGGGACGCAATGATTGACGTTCAGCTTGGTCGCGAGCCCGATCATCTTCAACCTCGGCGATGCGTTTTTGTGAGCTAGTTGCCTTCTGAAATTCAGCTGAAGCTTTCGCATATCTTTTTCTTCTCTGGCAGCTGCCTCCTTCTGTTCTTTGGCAGCTTGTCGTTCCTTTTGGCTATACCGTTTGAGACCCATTGCTGCAAGGTCAACTTTTGCGCCGCGTAAGTTCATACTGTGAGGTAATAGGAGCAGTGGTTGTCGTTGGAATTCAAGTGAAAACTTTTTTTTTTTTTTGATTTCGTAATCTTCAGCTTTGACTCGGACTGAATCTCGCCGCTAACAAGATATGGCTCAACATCCTTGTCCTTATCATGGCTGCATTCGTAGATTTGATTGTCTTGGGTACCTGACCCGACATCTAAATTCGGGTATACATGCCAAAGGCAAGCTTCGTGAAACTAACCCTATCTCTGCACCACAGAGCAATGACCCACTGTCTCCAAGTCCATCGTCGACTCCAGACTTTGAGGATCCACTGTTGCGGGTTCCTCAAGGCCCTCTGCCACCCTCTCCGCCACCCTCTCTGCCCTCTGATCAATTCATTTATCATTCTTTTTTGACTGGTTAGTTCGTTTATCTTGATTATTCTGAAAGGTCATTGACGTTTTCACGAGCTAATAGGAGCTAAATGTGATCGACATGGCAATCCGATACCTCCTGATTCACCTCCCGAGCCGATTGAGGATGTGCAAAATCCTTGGGAGCCATTTGCAGATGAGGTGGCATTTCGAGTCGGCAATCTTCTATTCAAGAAGACTGAGATGTCACAAGGGGACATTGACGAGCTCATGGACCTCTGGTCTCTTGATATCAAGCAGAGATTTGACTCAGATAGTGGTGGCCCTTTCCGGAACCATGAGGATTTGCTGAGTACAATTGACAGTATCCGGTCAGGAAGTGCTCCTTGGCAATGTCTTCAGACTGTCGTTCAAGACGATCTTCCTGAAAGTGCTCCTGAGTGGCAGAAGACATCATACCAGGTGTGGTATCGCGATCCCGACACAGTCATTGCCAATATTCTGGCCAATCCTGACTTTGCAGATAATTTTGATTCTGCTCCGTATGTCCATTTAGGGAAGGATGGTAAACGTCGCTGGAGTGATTTCATGTCAGGTAACTTTTCCTTTAGACATGCTGTATGTTTATCCTGTTACTAAATTTTTTACGTGCGCTTACAATGTTTCAGAGCTCTATCTACGAAGATCCAGAAACAGGAGGTGATCGAGTAGCGGGTGCAATGTATTGCCCGATTATTCTCGGCGCCGACAAAACTACAGTTTCTGTAGCTACAGGACACGTTGAATATCACCCACTTTATCTCTCTATTGGAAACCTCCATGGTTGTGCTCGTCGTGGACACCGTAACGGTGTTATACCCATTGGATTCCTTGCCATTCCCAAATGTATGTTGAGCGTTTGCTTTAATCTTCCTTCATCTCACTCAAACTTATGCAGCTGACCGACGATATGATAATGATCCAAACTTCCGAACTTTCAAGAAACAATTGTACCACAATTCCATTGCAGCAATCCTCCGTCCCTTGAAGCCTGCAATGACTACACCTGTTGTTCGTCGGTGCCCCGATGGTCATTTTCGTCAGGTGATATATGATCTTGCGGCATTTATTGCAGACTACCCCGAGCAAGTGTTGCTTGCTGGTGTAGTGCAGGGCTGGTGTTGTCGGCGAGCATTCCTTGCTTCTTATTGTGCATCACTAATGTGATTCATAGATGTACAGCTCATCATCGTAACCTGGATGGTTCCGGCGAGCCGCGCACTCGGAAATGGGACGAGGCCTTATGCGAAGAGTATGGTGGTGATTCCGATGTTCTGTGGGACAATTATGGGGTTGATGATGATATTGTTGTAAGTTATATCAACGCCGTACTTTCACGCTCGATAAATAACCATCTGTTAAAAGCCGTTCACTCACCAATTTCCGCGTGCCGATATTCATGAAATGTTGACCCCAGATCTTCTGCATCAGATTGTCAAGGGGTGTTTCAAGGATATGCTCGTGGACTGGATTGGTGAGTATCTGGTTCTCACCCATGGTGAAGCACTGGGCAAAGGAGATCATGGATGAGATTGACCATCGGTAAGTGTGTTTTCCCTGTTCATTGTACTGTACAGAAATCTTACGTCTTGTTCAGAATCTCGGTCATACCACCTTTTCCAGGCCTACGTCGATTCCCACAAGGTCGTCGATTCAAGCAATGGACCGGGAACGACTCGAAAGCTCTCATGAAGGTAAGTTCTGTCCATACTATTTGCGCTGTCAAATTGCTCAAAAAGGATCTTTGAATTTAGGTCTACCTCCCTGCAGTCGCAGAGCATATCCCAGAGGAAATGTCTCAATGTCTTGCCTCCTTTCTGCATTTCTGTTACCTGGTCCGCCGTACAGATTTTACTGAAGACACAATCACCGAGATTCAATCCGAAATCCACCAATTTAATCATTTCCGCCAAATTTTCATCTCCTCAGGAGTGCGAGAGCACTTCTCAATCCCTCGCATGCACTCAATGCCCCACTACCCATATCTCATCCTCGAATTTGGAGCTCCTAACGGTGTCTGCTCATCGATTACCGAGTCCCGTCATATTACTGCTGTAAAAAAGCCCTGGAGGCGCTCAAATCGTTACAATGCCCTCAGTCAGATGCTTCTCACGAACCAGCGGAACGATAAGCTTGCAGCCCTTCGCTCCGAACTGGCTGAACATGGACTCATGCCTCCACTTCAAGCTCCTCCATCCGATTTGTTTGACACAGAGAAAGAGGATGAGGGTGCTATGGATGGGGACCACTTACTTGCCAAAGTTGAACTGGCGAAGACTCGAGGTCAGATTTTTTTTTCAAAATTAACAGACCTTTTAATAATGTATATTGTTTATAGTGCGCAATCATCCCCGCTACATGGATCCTTTGGCAGAGTTCCTAGGAGAGCCTGACCTTTCCAAGCTAACTCGACGGTTTCTTTACGAGCAGCTGCACGGGTGCTCATCTGATACAGTTGACCTAGACTCCTGTCCCGAGATCACCTCTAAGGTTGACGTATTCCACTCTGCAGTTGCAATGTTCTACGCACCCAGCGACAATTCTGGGATCCGTGGTATGCATCGAGAGCGGATACGTTGCACTCCATCTTGGTATGGTAATCCACGCTACGACACAGTTCTGGTCATAACAGATGAGGACAAACCAGGCTTCAAGGGAATGAGTGCTGCCCGAGTTCGTTTGTTTTTCTCATTTCAACATCAGGGTGAAATTTATCCCTGCGCACTTGTTCATTGGTACAATGTGTACGGTCGCTCACGGGATATCAAGACTGGAATGTGGGTTGTACGGCCATCCTACCTCAATACCCATCAGCATCATCCTCACCTGGCAGTTATTCATGTAGATGCTCTTCTACGAGGCGCTCATCTCATCCCAGTTTATGGACTTTCCCCAATACCTCGTTCGTTAAAATTTTATGACTCATTAGACTTATTTAAAGCTTTTTATGTCAACCATTATGCCGATTATCATGCAAATGAAATCCTAGTTTAACTAACAGTATTTATTTGCTCGCCATTCAAAAGGTGCCAGTGGTAAGAATTCTTGACATGGCAGTCAAGAATTCTTACCATTTAGGGTTAAGGCTAACGGCCCGCCCTGGATCCCGAGTTATCCCAGTTCGAAATTTTTCAAGTCACTTCATCCCATCATGACTGATTCTGAATCTCTGAAGCGCAAAGCAGAGAACGAAAATTTGGCTCTACATGAGCCACCCCGAAAGCTTACTAGTCCCCGCAAGCCACTTCAAAAGTATGTGCTTTTATTTATTTATTCTATACAACTTGAGTAACGTTTGAATTTATCAGTGTTAGCAATGACTCGGAGTACCACAGTACCGAGTCTGCTAAAAAGAATGCCGGAGTCATTGTTGATGATCTGGATACAATCACGAATCAAACTAGGAAAGAGGATTCAATTGATCTTGATGCAACTCTTGTTATGGACTCGGAGGACAGCTGCCATGGAGAAATGAAAAAGGCCTCGGAGCCTAATTCGAGTGTATCACGTACATTTACAATTATTTATTACTGCTTGACCATTCAAAAAATGTTGTCAGCGCAACTCAATCAAGATGACTTGAAGTGGCCGCTCTCGCGGCTCAAGCTCGTTCACCGATCAGCATTAATTCACGAAGTGGTTCCTGTGGTCTATAGGGAAAATCAGAGACTGAGGAGTGTAATAAGGTTGCTGGAAGAGCGGTTAGTGTTGAAAGAGGCAGAGGTTGGGAAGTTACAGACTGCACTTGAAAATATCCGCCAGAACCATCAGTAAATACATTTTTTGTCATGTCGTAGTTGTATGGAACAGTGTATTCATGTTACAAGTTTCATACATTTTCCATACATTTCTGCATGTATGGAAGAGTCCAATGGGACATGATATGGATACGTATGGATAAGTATGGATGTATAAGTTCAATACATGCCATACTTCCCATAGCGCTCATACTTTTGCGAAACTGCTGATGTGGTTAGCTACCATCTGAATAGGGTCAAGGCATAAAGTATAACACTGGCTGTTTTTGGGCCAGCTTATATGAAGTAAAACATTACAGTTGAGTATATATATAGACCAAATCAGTCTTTGACCAGCAGTTGGCTACCTATAGCACATCCATATTGTACTGAAATTATATAGATCCAAAATTTGGAACTGAATTAGTTTCCATAGAGGGGACATCTTCCAAATAAGAGCTGCGCTCATAGTAAGTGTTTCCTGTTTGAATCAGGATGACAAGAGCAATTGGATTCAAGGCCTATAGATCAACAAAAGAACATACATCAGATGTTGAGACTTGATATTGGAAATTTGGAATAGAATCACTTACAGCACTGTATACATATAATATGTTAATAAAGGGTTCTGCATTCTCAACAGGGGAGCTAGCAGCTGCATGAATGTCCAGTGCATGCAGAATAATGTTAGTCACCTTCTCAAAAAATAAGATAACCTCAAATATTTTCTGACACTTGAGAAAGGTACAGACCTGTACCATGCCAAAAATTGCACCAGACTCAACCATAAGTAGAAGGATTGCTCCCACTTCCGTTTTATTGTTGTGCAATATTGCGGGGGTTGATTGATGATGTTTCCTAACAGATACATATATAATAAGTACACTGAAATGGATCGGGTGCCCAATGCCCACCATGCTCGATGAGCTATAAGAAATGTTGCCACAATATTTACCGTCAAATTGAGTGCAGGACTAAGCGAATCAAAGGTCACTGAATTATTGTCTGTATTGAGTGCATTGATAGTAACTTTAGTGTCAACAACAGCATCAGCAATGTTGATGCCTAAGTAGTCTCCAATGTTAGTATACGTCAGGGAGATCGAGCAAAGGAGACCACCAATGTCTGCCAGCAGGATGATTAGCAGGGTCCATTTAACCAGCTTATTTTCTGTCCAAAGTGCCCAAGCTCTCCAAACAATAGCCGTATCAGCAATTAGGAACTATATGGAAGACAATTTCAGTTTTTGTATCCTAAATGAAGTATTATGCAGAATTCACAGTGAAATTTGCAGCCCAGTCACTTATAATGGACATACCGCTGACTTTTGAGTCAGCAGCCAACTCCTGTGCAATGAGACCTCCTGAAAGCGACACCACAAAACCGAACTTGACTTCGAGCAAGCCAAGCGCAATATCCAAGCAAGCAAAAAGAGCTGCCAGTGCAAATGCCATCAGAAGGAGTGCAATTAAGGCTTTATATGCCCATCTATTATTGTTCTTTCGCCTACAGTGTAGTTTCAGATATGTAGGTGTTAGTATGACAGAATATAGTGTATAAGAATAAGCGTACAAGATGATATGCATGCTAATGGTGAAAGCCAGTATGTAGACCCCTGGTATCAACCTATTAAATGAATGGCCTTCTTCACCCCTTATCATTGCTTACCAGCAAGCCCACTCAATAATATTATGGTGGAAGTGTTTTCAAATACTACACTTCCAGCATACGCAATCTGTTCTGACTCTTCTGGTGTCATGGTCAATATTGTGTTTGGGTTGTGCAGTGAGGCGTACAACGGGGTTGATACAGCTCATGGTGAATTCTGGACAGCTTTAAGTTATATTATTGGGTCAGGGAGGAAGCACCCATTTTTGGCAGCTTCATTGGCTCAGATCAAGCCCAGGGGTCTCACCCGACTGTGGATTTGTTTCATGCCTGCTCCACTGTAAACCGGTGTGAGAATATTACAACTGTTCCACTTCAAATTTTCGCTCAAGTGACACAAGAAATTCAATTCAGGTGGCCTGTGGGTGAATGAATTGAATGGAGTAGCAACGGAATGGAGAGACGTGTTGAATGAACTTCTTAAAGTGGTATAGGTTTTCTGGAACAGCCATAAATCGAAACATGATGATGCTTTGATTTTGAAAAGTCTGCAAAGGAGGTGCAAGTGTTCCCGGAATTGAATCAATGCAAAGGCAAGAGCTTCTTTGAAAATCGCAAAATAGCTCAAAGCTCAGCAAAGAATTCAGGGAGCAAAGAATTCAGGGAGATGGGGGAAAACATTGGGAATCCATCGGTATAGTATGCCAGAACTATCTCTGGCATCGGCAACAGTGATCATCTTCTGCCACAAGGTGATGAGTCGCTAGAAAAATTCTCAGGATAGTGGGAAAAGAGGCCTAAATTTCGATGACAGTAGGATATGACGAATGTTTCGCAGCCAATGTTCCCACTCCCAGACTCACAAGTCGATAGGTTCGGAGCAAGCCTTGCTCCGGCCCGGCAACGGGCGATCTTTCGCAAGAAGGGGCTTGATTCAAGATCCGATCAAAGTAGGGAGTCGTTGAGGGATTCATTGCTCAACCATTTCTCAATGTATTTACTAGCTGTAAGAGACAAAGCAATATTTAAGAAGGTGCTTTATGCAACGGAACACCCCTTTAATTTAAAATGTAATGAAATTGAAGTCTCGCAAGGGAGACAAGTTGTGTAACATCCAAAAAATAAGTACCTAGAGTTTTGAGCTCAATACAGAAGAACGGGGAGGTTGGTGGCCATGAGGGTGAGTACATAACAATTAGAGACCTATATTATCCCACTCAACACCATATATTGGTGCCCCAAGCAAGGGAGCCACATGTTGAAGAGATTCAACAAATACCGTGCTTTCGGTCACATATGTGACACATGTAACAAGAGAGTCGAAAGAGGGGCTAACAACGCTTCATGCCTTCCGATAACCAAATCCTGGGCCAAAGCCCGTCCTGGCCTATGATAATACCTATTGGGAAGGCGAACTAGGTTAGGACATGAAGAAAGCACCTCTGGACGCAAAATTTCACTTTATATTCACTCTCTTGATGTACTTTGGATGTACTTGAATGTCAGTATTGCAAATCTACTCAACTTCATCTTCACCAGCCCGATTGCTGCAGTACAACAATAGGCAGGAAAATTTCTCCAATATCACAAGCATGCTACCGGGGACCAGAAATTTGCACCGACCCACCTTTACCGTATCTGGCATACAAATTGGCCCGCCTCCCAAAAGCACCTACATGATGTGGTTACCGAATGTGCTTGCAAGATTGCTCTGGAGGAAAGTAATAGAATCATCAAGGACCGATCACTACAAGTCCGAACCTCTGAACTTACCATCTCATCCATTACAGAGCTTCTCAAACCTGCGCCATCTCTGGGGATAGATCAGCCTACGACACTGTATTTGTATACAAATAGATTACACTGTAATAAAAACCTTATGTCTACAAATTTGTTACAACGTAACAGCTGTCATGTAATAAATTCACACCTTACATGCACCTGATGGCTTAATGGTATTGTCAGATGTGCGTTTGAGCCACTGATATGTAAATTTAAGTGATTGTATGTTTTTCTTTTTATGCAATGCCGTGGCTAGCTCTCGAGAGGCAAAGGGCGATCCCTAACATTAGAGAGCTAGAATGTCCTGGGTTAGCGGTTAGGGGTTGGGGTTAAGATTAGGGGTTACCGCCTCTTGAAATTGTAAACAAGGCTTTAGAGTGCCCACTGACGACTTCCCGGCCCGGGGGACCCCCCGAGCGCAGCAAGGGAGGGGAGGCGGAGGCGGGCCCGAATTTTGCACGCCAAATTATATTACTATTAATGGTTGTAATATTTGATGGTATCTACAGTTGTGATAAATTTGTAGACATAAGGGTTTATTACAACTGTAATACATTTGTATACATTATCTGTGTCTGGGGCTCCCTCTCTATCATTGGATCTGGAAAGGATTGCAAACAAAATTGTAAGTTTTTGAGATTATAACAGAATGTTTTGCTCAATTCCTCTGAAACTTATTTAATAGCCTGCTGCTAAAATCATGGAATTTGTGCATGCTATGTCAAAGGCTAGTGATGAAACCACTGCTGAAGACTCAGAGGCTCTTGGAGCAACTGTCCTCAAAACAACAAACATCCTATGCATGAGTAGGCATATGCAAGAACTAAATCCCATTGGCCATCAAGAAGCTGAACTCTGGGCTGGTTATTGGGTACAACATGGACTTTGATGTAGAATTAAATATACAATATCTGATGGGTCTGACAAGTTGAAATTTATCTTGGGAGATTTAAGTAGTGTAAATGTTGCAATTGAGCTATGAAAAGACTGTTGAATAATAAAGTATGTGAGTTTTTTTTAGGTTTTACGTAAGCATGCTAGGTTGCGTCAGGTTTCCTCAGGCTTCTTCAGGCTGCCTCAGGACACCTTAGGAACATTCATGTTTCCTTCAGTAAGCCTAGGAAAAAGGGTAAAACTTGGGTGAACAGGGAAACCTAGGTGTCCCAGGTATCCTCAGGTCACCCCAAGGTCCAGAACATTTTTGCTGATGTACATCCCATTCATACCACTTGCCTCAGTTTTTAGTGCAACATGAACCCTAGATCTGACTTAGTATAATCCACTCATCAGTACCAGTTCAAGTACTGGTATAGATGCATTACCAACTTAAACATAGTCTACTCAACCAGGCAGTTGCCATTTGATATTGCTAGCTTTAACTTTGCCTATTTGCATGAAGGTTTCCATCATGGCCAGGACCCTGATGGTTTGTAATGGACATTCTGAGTCTGCATACTCAAGTAACAATTCCAAGCCCAACTGAAATGCTCATTCATTCCCTTGGACGTCCTCATTTCCTTCAGACTTCTGCTTCCCAAAGTATCTCCATTGATGGAAGGGATTGAACATGGGAGTAGCACCAATCAATGAATCAAGTGATGTATAATATAAGTATTCTACATGGCTACAAGTCCATGAAGAACACTCAATGCCTGTCCCAAAAGATCCACATGATAGAAGGGCAAGATAGGCAATGATAGTCTCAATGCACAACATCATCTCAGGCAGAAGGCTCAATTCTTGAAGTCAATGCAATGTATAGTACAGCACCAGGGACATGGAGGGAAATGAGGTCTTCAACCAGGATCAGGAGAGTGGGCTGCAATGAGCTTGGAAGGAGGTGTGTACTGAGACAGAATTTTGGATTTACACAGGTAATGAATGTATGGTATGGTGAACACAAAAATAAATTCAAGTATTCATGCAAGTAAACCTAAAATCATTTCAACAGTCTTTACTCTCCCAGTCTCGCTACTGCCACACTCCTGTGCAAGTTTCATTGCATTTTCTGCAAAGGTTTCATCCTTCAGAACCCTGAGCATTGCACCACCAAATTCCTCTGCATTGGCTGAAGGTGCACTGGTAGGACTACCATACAGGCCAATTCCAAGACATTCAACTCTTCTGGCATAATCATAAGTGTCATACCATTTCGGAAGAATCACCTGGGGTACCCCAGCACTAAATATAGGAGTCAAAATCAGTACTCACAGGAAAGCAGGACAAAAACAACAAAGTGCTCACGAGACAGCCTCAAAGAATGAGTTTGCTCCGCCGTGATGAACAGAGCATACAACATTTGGGTGTGATAAGATGGCATATGGTTCTACATCTAACCAGCTCATGACTTTCACCTTTGCTGGATCCACAACTTCCTGTAATGCACTTTGAACTTCACCATCCGCCATGATCTTCCATAAAACCTGGATGTTATTCATTGAAGCTAGCAATATGCATATACCGCCACCAAGCTCGCGAATATGTTTTGCATTTAAAGTAACATGAGATCCCAGATTGACCAGAACAGTTTTCATTCCTGGATTATCTAGCCATTTTGCAAGAGCAGGATCAGATTCCTGGACTGGGACTGAGGGAAGTATAATTGGTCCACATAGATGGATGTTACTTGGGAACTGGAGATCTGGAAACTCAGTTTTGGAGAGAGCGGGAAAAATATAAGGAGTTTCAGCTGAAAACTGGTTTGTGCATGATGAAGTAAGACCATGAGATGCTCGGATGTGGTTGATTGATTTGGCCAAAGGGGAAGTGATGATTGTGAGTATCATTCTAATGATGATATAAATGTTGGCCGGAATGTAGGTGATGGGGACAGGAAAAGGATATCCTGAACACACACTGGAAAATCTGGCTTTTTAATGAATGCAAGCATTTAGCTGGACGAAGACTTACGCAGGATATTTCCATAGACCACGCAACCCCGGTTGTGTTATTCCTATATAGTCCTTCGGAGAATTTGGTGACAAAACAACAAATTTTCGACCCAATTTTCTGCACACATCCAGTGCACCATTCATAATACATTCAACAACAACTCCACTGGGATTCAGGTCCTCCAGTATATGCTGAATTGATATCAATTGGGAATGGTATTCCTCTGATGTCCAGGGATAGATTGCATGAAAGACGTAGCGATGGCTCTGAATGGCTCCTTGTACACCAGGAGGGTGGCATAGTTCTTTTTCGTTCGCTACGCGCTTAAAAAGCGCCTCTTTGAAGGACGGTCCTGAGATAGCGTGGAAGGTAACGCTTCGACCAGAGCCCTGGAGCTGGAGGTTGAGATACGGGAGACGTGTTTCTAATGAAGGGAAGGATGCAATGTGAACCTCGACATGTCGAATGGCCAATTCGTAAGCCACTGCCAAGGTCACATTGGCTTGGCCATGCTCAGAGTTGGTAAAGAGGAGAATTTTGGACGACATCGAGGGAGAGGGCAAAGGGCAAAACGGTTGAACATCATTTTATAGGCCAGCCAACGTAAGACTCCTAAGAATCGACAGGACTCAGTGTTAATCGGAACCCTGAAGTCCAACCGAATAACTGTCGCGGGCGCTTTGCAGCAGCGAGCGTTTAAGCCACGCGAGAAAACCGAAGCGCCCGCGCCCAGTGACGCACGTTCTAAGACCTCTCTTCTGAACTTCTCCGCTGCTGGCTACAACGCTATATATCGCGTCTCTCCGAATGAGCGAAGATGGCTTCCAGCTCTGGACCCTTTTCATCTACATTTAATCCTAATAGTCCCAACTCCAACTCGCCAGCAATAATGTCTAATCTTCCCCCGAACTTGAATTCGAATCAGCGACAATCGCCGTCCTCTGGACCTGGACCAGAAGCTGTAATGAGAGAAACCAATCCATCGCGACTCGGGGTGGACCAACCCTTGTACAAAGTCAAACTCCTGGAAGCGCTACGTAGCGGCGACCCAGCATTGATTCAGCCGTTCTTGGACGAGATTAGCAGGGCTAGAGCAGGTCAAATCGATGGCTCTGAGGGTTATAATATGGGCGCAGCTGCCTTACATTTGGCTATTCGATGCGCTTCTGGTCAGTATATCTTATCGCGAGTAGCCAGCTAATCTAATGAATTTTTATTTATAGTACCAACAATCAACCTATTACTCTCGCATTCCTCTCCCAATAGCGCGTCGAAAACTATTTCACCCAATTCAACCTATCCACCACAATCTCTTACCACGCCCCTGCATCTCGCTGCTTCACTTAGTCGCACAGACGTTATCTCGCTGCTACTAGACCAACAAGGCATAGATGATACGAGCAGGGACGCTAATGGTAAAACCTGCCTGGATCTTGCTAGAAGTCGGGAAGGAAAGAATAATAACGAAATAGTCAAAATTATCATGGATTCGCGGAAAGTACTGGATGCGCAGTATCGGGGATTGCTCCATAGTTATGTTCTATCGCCCTCAGCGTCTCCAGCGCAAACCCAGCTTTCACCTTCAGCATCGCTCTTGAGCCTGCTATCGTCCCCTCGCGCGGTACACATAAACTTGTCCTACCTCGACCGCGATTCTGGCACGGCACTAGTTCATGAAGCTGCAAAGAGAAGAGATTTGGTACTGCTAGAAGCTGTGGTTAGAGCTGGTGCCGATGTTGGTGTCAGAGACTCGAAAGGAAGGACAGCGTATGATGTTATTGGAAAAGATGGTGCAAGCGGGGGAGATAGAGTTCGAGTATTTTTGAAGCAGTGTGAGTCCTTTCGTTTCGTCTCAGTTACCATTTTACTAACGTGATGATTCCGTTCCTAGTTGCGAACAATGATACGGCACTCCTCTCTCAACCTCGAGGAAACCAGACCGTATCGGCCTCTGCGGGTGCATCGATAGTAGTGGCAGAACCTCCGCCGACGCTCAAAGGTTATCTGAACAAGTACACGAATGTTGCCAAAGGCTATAACACGCGTTGGTTCGTGTTGAAGAACGGAGTGTTGAGTTGTGAGTATGGTTCTTGATTTTGTCTTCGGAGATAGCTTCGGTCGTTACGTCACTACGCTTCGCTGACTCTTCTTCTTTCTCTTTCTATTTCGTCCATTCGTCCCTCGGTTTTGTTTGTTCTTTGTTTCGACGGTTTCCTGCTTTCTTTTTCTTACCGTATCATATCTCCCAACTACTCTCGTACGCTTACTTACTTCCCATCTGCGCTCACAGATTACCGACACCAAGAAGACGAAACGGTCGCTTCCAGAGGATCGATCTCAATGAAGACTGCGGTATTAAAAGGTATGCTTGGGGTTTTCCATATCATTACTGCAATGCTGACTGCTAATTCTCTTTTCCCTCCCTCATCCACTGCTATTCCATATCTCTACGCACCTCCCCTATAGTCTCCGAGAAAGACAAACTCCGATTCGAAGTCCACTCCCACTCCTCCCAGAGTATAAGTGGAATCCAGAAATGGTACATGAAAGCTACTCACCCCGTCGAAGCTGCACGGTGGACGCAGCGATCGGGAGGAGCTTGGAGTGGTTTGGTGGACCGAATACTCCTATCGCGCCTAGCAGGAGGGGAACGGGTGATGGGATTTCTAGTTCGCCTAGTAGCCGGAGGGGTACGGTAACGCTTGGAGACGGGTATCAAAGCACGGGAACCGGGACGGATGGGGAGAGTTCGAGCGTGTCTGTGTCTGGCTCGCCGTATCTAGGCGGCGCATCACCCCGCTTGGGTACAGCAGCGTCGGTGAGGAGTTCTACTTCGTCAGCGAGCTACTCGAATTCGGGACATGGACATGGACATGGCCAAAGCTATGGTGCAGGTGGATCCATCTCTTCGTCTATTTCGACGTCTAGCGCTGGGTCCGGTGCTCCTTCGACGGGTCCTAGTACTCCCACTTCCACGTTTAAGCATCCCAACATTGTTGTTACACCTTCGACAAACCGCTCAAGCATATCTGTATCTCGATCCAGTATTTCGAGTTCTTTCCGGAGCTTGAGCGGGCTGAGGAAGAAGAAGAAGAGCCATCCTTCTGGGCCTCACGCTCATTCGAGAGACGTCTCTGCATCAGATATGTCGGATGCTGCTTCACCTCGCATGGGAGGGGACAGCGATGCTGATGATGACGATGTAGCCGGGATTGAGGGTATCGCTGATGTTCGTGTTGTCCGGGCTACAGCAGGCGATGGGACGATTGCCGATAATGAGTTCGACTATGAGGATGATGAAGAGGATGAAGCGTCGTCGTCGGACTCTGGTGATGCTGAGATTCGGGCTGCAGCAGGGAATGATAAAGCACTCCCATTTTCGGACACATACCAGCTACACGGAAACAGTGTTTTGGCGCAAATGGAGCTTATCGAGGGCTTGTTGGCTGCATCCGTGACTGCTTCTCCTTCCTCCACTTCAGCGGGAGCAACCACGTCCCCTATTCTAGAGCCCTTTCAAACCCTGCAAAATCTCGTAGGAACGCATCTCACTATGACATCCCAAAGAGAAGCGTACTACACCCGTTCCCTCTCCCGCACTCGCAGAAAATTCGCTAAAGCACGAAGAGCCTGGGAGATGACAGTTCGGGAAGGCGAGGGATTGGAGAGAGAGTTGGAGAAGAGCAAAAAGATAGCGAGGGATGAACGGAGGAGGAGTCGTTTGGTGGATGATGGGAGGCGAGGAAGTAGGTTTCTGGATGATATGAATGCTACGCTGAAAGGAAAGTCGAAGGAGGGCCTTCAGCGTACGCCGGCTGCTATTGCCCTCGCAGATGCTGCAGGTGTTGCTGAGGAGGATACTGTGAAGACGCCGACGCCGGTCACTACCTCCCTCGCTAATAAAGCGCGTTTTGCAGTGGAAGGTCTTCCGGCTCTTATTCCGACGATGAATCGTTCCGATACTGGAGAGACGGTTACACCGACTACGGCCAATACCATCCTTACACCCACGACGCCTACGAGAGGCACTCTAGCTGCTCATACGTTTGGATCGTTCGGCTCCGCTACGCCTACCACCAGTGCTTTCCCGCCTGTTATAGCACTCGGTGACGAGGCTGAGGATACGGAAGAGGACGAAGAGGACGAAGATGAGGATGAATTCTTCGATGCTATAGATTCGAATAATATCCCGAATTTGGTTATACCCGAACATCTGGGGATGGTTGGTGGGTCGGACCAGGCATCTATTACGACAACGAGCACGCATGCCCTATCTTCGGCCTCGTCCGTCGTTTCTTTGAAGCACTCATCACCGTCCTCTGCTTCCTCCTATACCAGCTATAATACAAATTCCAACTCCAATTCCTCCTCTCCCTACACACCCTATCTTAGCCCCCGAACCTCTCTCACTCTCTCCGCCGATCGACCGGTGCAAAGTCTTTGGTCGGTGCTGAAGAACAGTATCGGAAAGGATCTAACGAAGATTAGTTTCCCGGTCTATTTCAACGAGCCAACTAGTATGTTGCAGAGAATGGCGGAGGATATGGAGTTTTCAGAGTGTTGTAGGTGACTTTATCACCTGCATAGACTCGATTACTGATTTTTTTTTTTTGCACAGTGGATGTCGCAGCGAACTGCCCGTCCTCCCTCCTCCGGCTCGCCTACGTCAGTGCCTTCGCCATATCCAACTATTCCTCTACGCTTGGCCGAATTGCCAAACCGTTTAATCCGATGTTGGGAGAGACGTTTGAGTATGTTAGCTTTGGCTCCGAGGGTGAAAATCAAAAGGGAGGGAAGAGTGGATTCCGATACGTGTCTGAACAGGTATCGCATCATCCGCCGATTTCTGCGTGTTGGGCTGAAGGTGGGAGGGGCCGTGGTGGGGATCAACAGGGATTGGGCCAGTGGAACTATTATGGAGAAGTGGATGCACAAAACAAGTTTATGGGGAAGAGTTTTGAGATTCGTCCGACGGGGGTGGCGCATGTGGAGTTGCGGATTCCTGGGGACTGGGTTGGGGGTGGAGATGGAAAGTTTGTAACCGAACATTATACCTGGAAGAAGGTCACTACGAATGTCTCTGGATTCATTCTGGGGTCACCAACGATTGATCATTATGGCGATATGATTGTGAGTCCCTGCATTTTTTTCCCCTTTCATCCCGATACTAATCAATGCTTGTCCAGGTCACTAACCACCGAACCAAGGAGCGCTGCATGCTTACCTTCAAACCGCGTGGCTGGCGAGGAAAAGACGCCTATGAGATTGCCGGGCAGGTCGTTGACGCTTCGGGGAGCGTAGCGTACGAGATCGCTGGGAGGTGGAACTCACAGCTCATTGCGCGCCAAGCCGGAGGTGGCATTGGTGGTCTCAATCCTGATACTTCAGTCGCTTCATTGCCTTCGCCTTCATCCGCGCCCCCGGCGTACATTCTCCTATGGCGCAACACCCCGAAACCTCCTGGGTCTCCGTTCAATCTCACTCCGTTTGCTCTAACGCTAAATGACTGTCCCAAGGACACACTCAAACCCTACCTCGCACCTACCGACTGTCGTCTCCGTCCGGACCAACGCGCGTTTGAGCTCGGTTATTATGACCTTGCGAATGATCTCAAGGGGAAACAGGAGGAGAAACAGAGGGGTATAAGGAGAAGGAGGGAGAAGGGTGAGCTTCCTGAGTTTAGGCCGAGGTGGTTTAGAGCGGAGACGGATGGGGACACGGGGGAAAGAGTGTGGAGTCCGGTTAGGGTTGGTGAAGGCGGAGAAGGTGGTACCGGTGGAGGCGAATTGGAGTATTGGGTGGAGAGGGAGAGAGTTTGGAAGGAGATGCAGGCAAGGAAGAATGTATCGTGGAAAGAGGTGGACCCGATCTTCATTGAAGAACCGGAGGTGCTACGATAAACGCAAATGTATAATACATAATTCTTTTTTGTTGTATAGCGACTCGATCTTCCTATTCTTGTCAACTTGTGTCACCAGATGGGGCTGCAGCTACTGCATTGGTGTGGGCCTGTGTATCAGGTGCTGGGTTGGCAGCGGTCGTTCGTACCATTGCAGTATGAGAGAACACTACTATGGTGGAGCTGTTAAACACCTCCGGTAGCTTATTTCCTAGGGTAGGATCATGGATCCTATCCATTTGAGCCTTTACTTTGGCTCGTTCTTTATCAATGGAGCTCTTCAAAATCTTGGTCTGGGACTTGTCCCAGATGGCCAATGGAAGTCTCCATTGGTTCATTGCCAACCATAGCATAATTGATGTAGTTGACAGGAAATTTGTGATATGCAGGTGTGGCTACCTGAGTCTCTGATGTGGAGTTGAATCCACCAGAGGGTATCCATTGAGTTGTCATTTTTACTGGAGGTACTCCAGATTCAAGTTGTCTCTCTGGGGCAGGTGGGTCCTTAGGGATAATTCTACTGAACAATCCCCTTGCTGGCAACAACCCTCCCAAAAAAAGGTAATTTTTGCAAAAGCTAGTTCATGAAGGCACCTCCAGGCATTGATATAGGGGTAAAACCAGGTCAAACTTTATGGCTTAAACTCACACTTTACAGACTTAAACAAGCTGGTCAACAATGGTACATGCAATTCAGGGAAATCACAACCCAACTGGGGTTTAAATGGTCTGGTTTTGATCATGCTGTTTTCTATCACACTGCAGCTGGTTCATTAGCAGTATTAAAATAAACCCCGACAAGTTCTCAGAGGTGTATTTTAATACCAGTGACAACTTGATCAGCACTAAAGTCATAATATCTACACAGAGAGAACAAGAGCCCATGGGAGAAAAAGGACATTTTTTCTCATGCTCATACAGGTCACCTGCACCCAACCCTAACCCTACCTCGGATCCTAACCCTAATGATGACTAATATTATAACAGTGGGGGCAAGCCCCCACACCCCTATTTTTATCCTCAACCCCTAAACCCTAACCACCCTAACCCTAACCTATGTGTACTGTTTGTTCAAGTGCTCACCCTAACATAGAGACCTGATCAAAACAGTGCAAAAATTTCCTTTTTTTGGCATAACTCAGTTTTAGGGTTAGGGTTAAATGTATTTCACCATCGGAAAGAGGGCCGAAAATAATGGGTGTAGCCATTTCCGTTTTTTCCCACGGCCCTTAGTTCCCGAGATATGGCCCCATCTTATTATACTATGGTTAGGGTTCCCCTGTCAGTACTGTAGGCTCTATATAGCTGTCGCAAATATTAAAATACACCTGTGACAAGTTATTGGGCTTTATTTTAATAAGGCTAGAGCCTCTGGTGCACACTGATCCCTTCACCATTATAATTGAAGTTGTTGATTCTGGAGAAATCCATTGGCTACTAGGGATTGAGATCCAAAGATATCTCCATAACAGGACAATTCACTTATCCCAGCGGTCATACATTGACACCATACTCTTGTGCTATGGATTCTCAGATATAAAGCCACTCTCTATTCCCTTCAATCCCCACATTCACCTCACCAAAGACCAGTCACCCAAAACAGTCAAGGATATTGACAAACCCTACAGAGAGGCCCTTGGCGCTCTCCAGTAATTATCCATTGCTACAAAACCCAACATCATGTATGCAGTCTCTATCCTTGCTTGCTTTTCACAAAACCTCTAGTGTGTGGCTCAGGTTGGGTCGGGTATGCAAAATGTCAACCCGACCCGGACCCAGATAGTCGGGTCTGGGTTCCCGACCTTTAAAAGTCGGCTTGGAATAAAATAATGATAATTTTGATTATGAAGGTAAGTACTGCACTAGATACATTAACTATATGCTCAATAATGGTTATATCACTCATATAGGTATATATTCAAGCTGTTAGAACTGCTTTTTAGAGATTAAAATTACAACATAACTTTTCACTTATTGCAACTTTGCAAGATATTCAATCTCTGAGCAACATTGGCAGTACTATCATCATGTACTGACTACGGTTGAACATCTCACATTGCATATAAGTGGTGCCAGCATACTTGTATGCATTGTGAGATTTATGCAAAAAAGCAAAAGGAATAAATTATAAAATAATAAATACACAAATAATATTCAAGACCCTCAAGTAGGAATGAAGAGCCATGTATCATGCTCAATAAAAGTAATATTAGCCTTTGGTGAGTCCTGAGGCTGTCTGTGACACTGTGGAAGTATTCAAGAATCTCTTTGGTATCACTGCAACTAACAACTGTGATAAAAGTATGCATATCTTGCACCATAAGTACAGTACTTATTGTATGTTTAAGCGCTGCTGGGTTGCCTGCCAGGTCTTGGGTTCACAGAGCTAGACCCAACCCAACCCGGCACAGCCACCCAACCCGGAAACCCGGCTTACCCAGCATACCCAAGCCACACACTAAAAACCCCAGCATCACTCATTGGAATGGTGTACGCTGTGTCTATGCCTATCTCAAACACAACCAAGACTTTTGGCTCAGTACAAGCAACCAGGAGGCAGTCCAAGGCTACACAGATGCGGTATGTCCCAAGATGACCAACATGCTATTTCCGGGTACATCCCTATGTTGAACGGCGGAGCAGTATCTTGGTCATCAAAACAACAGGATACTGTTTCTTTATCCACCACGGAAGCTGAGTATATTGCTTTGACCCATGCAGCAAAGGAAGCAATCTGGCTTAGGAACCTTTTATTGGAAATCTTTGGTCCCATTACTCATGCAATCTCTATCATGTCAGACAATCAGTCTGCCATTGCATTGGCAAAGGATGATTGTTTTCATACCAGGACCAAACACATCAATATACAATACCACTTCATCCACTATGTCATTGAGGAAGGTAAAATTCATCTTACATACTGCCCTACCAAAAACATGACAACAGACATCTTCACCAAAGCCTTACCTTTGATGAAAGCCAAACACTTTGCAGCATCCTTGGGATTAGCAAAGCTTTGAAGGAGAGTGTTGGAATATCAAAGGTAAATATATCTCATCGAACTATACATGGAATGCTTTCTTGTAGTCTCCACTTGTTTGTATCACCATCCCATGCACTCCACATTCATTGTCTTGCAGACTCCACTCAGTCTCTCGCCATATCCACTTACTCTCTCATAGTACCCACTTCACCATATGGACAGTAGGCACAAGTATTCATGCAGTAGCCACCTGCCCAATATATTGTTTATACATAGGACTGTACATAAGCCTAGGTACCATACCCTGTAATAACACCATCATCCCCCATTGATCTGTGTGATTGTACCACTAAGTCCTGTGTGGACTTATTGCTGCTACTTCCTGTTTAGGAACATAACTCTAATACCTTACATAAAGTAAGGACTTGGAATATGCACTCTCTAATCATAAGATCCAGATACAATCCTCTTGCCATCTGGTGAAAAGGCAACTGAATATACACTG
This sequence comes from Gymnopus androsaceus JB14, assembly GCA_009733575.1. Taxonomy (NCBI): domain Eukaryota; kingdom Fungi; phylum Basidiomycota; class Agaricomycetes; order Agaricales; family Omphalotaceae; genus Gymnopus; species Gymnopus androsaceus. The sequence goes on from ML769452.1 coordinate 203,258, forward strand.
GATTTGTGCCCTTGCAGTGGCTCTCCAATGATCATTCCAGTCTCTGCATTCCAAATGCACAGTGTCTGGTCCCAAGATCCAGATACAATCCTCTTGCCATTTGGTGAAAAGGTGACTGAATATACAGTGGATGTGTGCCCAGTCGGTACTGCAATTATGTTTCTGTCCTCTACATACAACCAATGATTTGTCCAGTTTAGAAATAAATTGCTGCAATATCACTGAATCTCTTGGCATGAAAGGTACTCCAGAGAGATATAGATGTGGAGTGGCATCCCAAATTATTCTCCCAAAGACCTGTATAAACTGTTGCATCTCTTGCAGAATAATTTGGATATCAGTCTCCAAAACTCCCTATTGTGAAAATTGTAGTCTCATTTAGCACTCTATGTCTTGAACTATAGCATTCATACATACTACAGAATTCCCGAAGTCCAATAGAACTCTTGCAGTTTCAGAAATCACATTCACTTTCCCCAAAAAACTCAATACCTCCATCTGGAACAGTAAGACTTCTGTAAAAACTTTCCTCAATAGAGGGCCCAATATAGTAAATGACTAGTGTAAATGATGTGGTTACCCCAGTATAGACATGCATAAGAAAGCTTAGGCAATATATTGTGTATTATTCTCTCTGACAGAGTTTCAACCTGGGAGTTTAGAACATATGAGCTTTCCAAATTACACATGTTGAAATGAAGATCTGTAATCATGAGGTGGAGGGTACCAATAGCCAACATTTGGTGTCCCTCTTCTAATTTCACTGCATATTCTCCACTTTGCTTCTCATCCACCAGAAAATCATGGATTGAGGTATGCACTGGTCTAATTGGAGTATCTCTTTGATGTAAGCAGAGATTCCAAAAATTGAATGACTGCATCAACTTCCTCACCATTGTAATCTTCCCCAAGATACCCACACCTGGATGATTGTATGTTCTGCAATGTCAGGCCCGAAAGTGGTCCAAAGGCTGCCAATATCTGTGCCATCACCATTCTGTACTGAGACATGGCCTCTGAATCATTACAATCAAATACATCTTCCAAAATTGATCTATATAGCTTATCAAGTGGCAGGAAAGCTTGACCATGGCTTGGAGAAAGTGACATAAAACGTTCAAAGTGCTTCTTAACCCTCAGTCCCGCTTTTCCCCTTCCACATAGTGCTTCACATGCTGTATATGCCCATTGAAAAAACCTCTGCACTTTTTCTGCAAGAATCTGGCATTCAGATTCATTGGGAATACCTAGGGCACAATTCCTTGTCATCATCCTATGAACTACATATTTGTGTACATTCTCCTGTGTCTGTTGAAGATTGCTCATGTAGTGAGCTTGAAGGGATTGGGCAGCTGAATCTTCATTAACGGCTGCATGTACATCACTTTCCATTCTGGATGTAATAAGAACATGGAAGTTTTTGGGAAGTTCACAGACACTGTTGATCAATAAAGAGAGTAGCCTATCTCTTGGCCCACCTTCCTCTTTAGGCCCACATTCATCAAGTGTATCAATTATAATCACAACAGGCCTACTTGAAGTGATAAACTTTGCAGGTGACACAATGAGCTTATTCCACTGCTGTTGTGGGAAGAGCTGACTTTGAGTACCAGGGTGTAATCCATCTGCGAGTACTTAAGTTTGACTTCAACATTTTTCTGCTCTAACTCTTCTGCTCCCCCATCCATCTTACCCCTCCCAAGTTTTCTATGTGCAGTACAGCAGCCAATGGTGAAATAATTTTCCTGTGAGTTATTGCAATTTTCATATATAATGGGCCCTCGGAAAATATATTTGGAAGTTTCAGCTCGTACACTCTTGTAAGAGTCTGTTTGGCAACGGCATCTATTCAGTTTCCATAATATGTAATCAGTAGAATTTAGTACTCCGCTCTCATGTCAATCACTGCCCTCTAGTGTTGCGAAGGCATGACATGGTACAAAATGACGCAGCTGTCATTGACTTCGGCATATAAATGGCACAACATGTCTAAAATGGGTAATCAGCACGGCATGGCTGTGGCATTCAATGACATAAGATCAAATATAGTATTAATATGTTACAAATGTCTTGAAACTCCTCAAACTCTCAATTTATGCCCTCATGTCAGTAGGTACTGCAAATATATCATCAGTTAGCATCTCCAGATACTCCAGCTGCTCTGACTGAGTCAGTCCTCGTGAAAAAAAAGTGTTCCTTTCAATTTGATTCCAAATTTAAGGACCTGAAAAGCTTGCATCATTTTGGCGCTGAGACAACTGCAATGATCTGTGTTTGTCTCTCCAGCAGAGGGAAAAATATGTCCAGAGGGGACAGAAGTTCCTTGGATTGGAAGGATGTCCATCGCCAATCTGTAGATGGCGGGATAATGAGTATGATTCTCCTAAAGTATTCTGGTCATTATTGGTTAATTATAGATGCCATGCACTTGCTTACCTGCCAGTATACCAGACTTGAAGGGGCCAAGGAGCTCTCAGCCAGATAGAGATCTACTTGCTGCTCTGCAGTGCACTTGCTGTTGGATGGAGAGGTTCCTGATGAGCCTTGTAGCATGCAATCAGCCCATGACATCAGTGATTCCAGTTCTTCATTGTCAACACCATCATTATGATTTCCATTGTTTGTAGTATACTCCCTCACCTACATTAAACATAGTCAGAAGGTGACATACTAAGGACCTAAGATAAACCAACATGTACAGCTTTTACAAAGCAATCCTTTGCTTCAATATACTCTTCCAGGTGAAAAAGCTGATAGAATTCGAGCTTCATCATTGGGTTGAGAGCTACAGAACTCATTCAGTTGCGATGAATGTTTAGAGAAACAGTTACTAACCCATTGCTAACATGTAAGCAGGAATTTCCCCGATAATATTGATGTACCCTGTGAGCTTGTCCGTACCAGCCATGATAGCGGTTCTGATACTTCCATGAGTGTGCCATAATGCTTCCCATTTCCCAAGCATTGCCTTGAATGCAGGAATAGCATCACATAGAGTTGGTGTCTTCTCTGCAGACAGGCATTGCTAGAAAAGATGAGGGACCTGATGACAGTATCAGTGATTGATGGGAAAATACTAGCATTACAATGCAGACCTCTAGTGCAGCTTTGACCTTACAAAGGAGTGCCCAATCTTCATCTGATGGTAGGTATGTGGGGGCCCACTCAATAAAATCATCCAATGTGAAGAACCTTGAGATAGCCTAGTAGAATAACATCAGTACTGGACTTACAGACATGCAATAGACTTACTAATTCTAAGAATAAAGCCTGCTCAATCATGGCTAGTGGGTGGCTTGGGTATGCCAGGTGAGCCGGGTTTCTGGGCTGGGTTGTGAGACCTGGTGCATGAAACAGATCTTGGACCAACGTATCCCGAATGTCTCGCACCTAGATGTAGGTGGAGACCAAATGTCTGGGGTAACCGTGCCGTAAGGTGGGTCTGGACAGTAGTACAGGTGTTGTACGGAACAGTACAAACCTCAGAGGTGCAAGGAACAGTGTACAGGCCACATGATGACGTAATCAGGAGGAAGCAGGTGGTATTGTGGTCCAATGACCAGAAATGAGTGGAAGTGGATGCAATATGGATGAAGGGGTGGTCCAAAAAGGTGTAATAAGTCCAAATATGGATAATGCGGGTGGAATACAGCAAATGCGACGGAAATAGCGTGGGAGCAGATGGAATAGGGTGAAAGAAGATGGGAATAGCATGGGAGCGGACGGAATAGGGTGAGAGTGGGTGGAAATAGCGTGGGCGCGGATGGAATTGAGTGAAAGCAGATGGTCCCAGAGGTTCTAGAGGTAGCAAAACCCAAATAGGAAGCTCCCAGGGAGCTTTGGTTGTAAAGTCGTAAACAGAGATAGAAGACAGTGAGCTCCGGACATAGATTTGGTATCTACGGACGGAGCCTCGCAGTTAATGCAGATGACAGTGAGCCTTCAAACAGAGCTCAGAAGGCACAACTGGTTGGAACAGACAGAAACAGAGAGACAGGAACAGAGACAGAAGCAAAACAGGATTGATTCAGTAACAATGGTAATAACAGACTAGGGTACATGGACTCGGGGTGTCTACTTATATACTGTAGGGTGCTGTGTAGTCATCGGAGGCCTGATGGATGGTTATCAAGTGCAGGAGGCACCTGGAAGGCAGGATAACTGGTAATCACATGTAGAAAGTGCCCGGCAGGCAGGATAAATGGTAAATAAGCATGGAAAGTGCCCGCAATTTAGGTAATGAGTGTGGGAAGTATCCGCGGACAGTCAGAAAGCGTGGGAAACATCAGCGGGTGGATAGCGGGTGCAGGGAGTGTCTGGAAATGAGCCAAGGCCTGACATGGGTCCAGCTCTGCAGACCCAAGACCCGGCAATATACCTGGATCCACCTGGGTCAAGAATTTGGCAATAACAATGTATGGCAATAATAGTGGGTACAAATTATTTTCACAACACATGTTAGTGACCCAAAGTACATATTGTTTCACCCTAAACGTACATGGTTTTCTTCAGTTAAGTACATGATTTTCATGCTCTTAATGCATGTTCAGCATGTGGAAGTACATGAATGCATTACCTGCTTTTTGAAGCTTCTGGATCCTAAGTACATGGGCTTTCTAGCTCATGTTGATGTCTGTCAACTAAGAGCTTATATTGAGCTGCAACCTATATTTGATTGGCAACAATACTCTGCAAAAAAATTGTTTGCAGGACATGCTATGACCCCAAAGTATGAAAGTGACAAAAACCGTTTTTGTCACTTTCAATACATGTTTGATAGTTCAAAGTACATGTTTTCTGTCCAGAGCATATGTTTTTCTTGAGCTCTCCAGAGTCCAGCCTATGTTAAGATGTGTATTAGGTATTTTGTCAGTACATGTTAAATATGTGCCAAGCATGTTAAGCTATAGAAAAGGCTCTTCTTCAGTATATCTTCAATCATACCCAATGTTTGACTCGAGTACATTTCTCATGGCACAACCCATGTTAAACATATCTCAGGTTTCATCTCAGTACATGTCTACATATGCAACCAATGTTCAGTTCAATACTATGTTTTAACTCAATAAATATGGATGTACATAGCTAATGTTCAATTGCATCCTATGTCTTTACTCAGTAAATGTTAATATATGCAGCCCATGATCACCCACATCCTAAGTTTTAATCCAGTACATTTCAATAGATGGAGCACATATTCACCTGTCTCCTATGGCTTTATTTGACACATGTTTTCCCCTAATTCTAGATCTAACTTAAGGAACTTATATGTTTGAGACCTAGTGTGAATCTTTCCTAGGTTTTATTTCACTACATGTGGGAGTATGGATGTTTCAATACCTGTTGAAGTAATTAAAAAATTCATAAATGTCTTTTGGAAATTCTCCCAGGCCCTTAAATATCCTGGAGGCCATTGTGAACAAAAAAACTTAGTATATAAATCAGTCAAAAGTCATATTTAAAGCTATTAACTGACCTTGGAAAACCTGGAACCCGGACCCTGCATAAAACCCATACCCGGTAGGTCGGGTCTGGGTGTAGGGCCGGGTCCGGGTCGGGTTGGCATTTTGGGCACCCAACCTGACCTGAGCCACACACTAATCATGGCATGCGTTGATGACCAGCAAATATCCACATCAAGAATGAGCTGCAAATCTTTCTTGACCGCTTGACAAACACAGTGTTCAAAATGATTACATCGTAGTTCTGAGCCACATATCTGCAAAGTAAGATCAATTCCATAATCTGGTTGTTCATGCAACACTCACCATTTTCACCAGAGTGCAAAGCCAAGCAATAACACCATCTCCAAGGATTTCCAGTTCAGCTAGCATTGCTTTACATGCAAGATTGACAACATGAGCAAAACATCTTTGTAAAACAGACAAATGAGATCATGTATATAATCAGCACAGAAGATAATATACTGTATGCGATGGGCTTTAGGATCCCAATGTGCATCTACACCACGTAAACAAAGAGCTCTTGCCAAAGCTGCCATGAAGGTATCATTATTCTGAGCATTATTTGATGTAACATAACTAGCCTGACCAAAAGAGTCAGCCGCTGAACACTAGAATATTCAAATTGGACTCTACCTTGTGCAAAATACCCAGTTTATCCATGACAGACATGAATGCCTCTGATATGTGCTCCTCAGTATGGCTTCCCGGAAGACACACAAGACCAACAACAGCGGAGCGCATAACAAGTTCCTGCTTGGTCCCAGTCTCCATTTGCTTATCAGTCCAGATGTCCTCCATGAATGATATATCACCTTCTGCAGCCTGGCCAGAGTTAGCTAACATCAAAGCATCAATGGCAAAACACATACATTACTCACGAAAGTGACAATGTTTATTTTCTTCATTGAAAAATGTTATGACCCACCCCACTAACATTTTTTACTACTTACATTATAATAGTGCTAACACTACCTACATTACAATTCCTAGCAAGGGTTGCCAGTAGAATACATGCCTGGAACATGCCCGAGGCACTCAATACAATACTTACAGCAATGCCGTAACCCCGGGCAATGCCCGAACCATCCACTATTATAATTGGCTGAACTTATCTACATTTACATAACATCTTATTATCTTATCTAGTTAGAAACACTATAAAAGCTGGGCTAAAATTCCTGTAAAGCCCCAGCTTGAGTATTTTGCCTAATCTACTTTTCTTTGAGACTACAGTCCCAAAGATATTGAGCTCATCGTTTGTTGCATCGAAATCCGCTTATTTTCACAATTCTAAACTACGCTTGATCGTTAATCATAATGATCAAACCCGCTAATTTCTGAGGAACCCTTGACAACCAGAAATCGGTCCTTTGACCTATCTGATCAATCCGTTAACTGATCCTGAGTGCCCGCCATCATGCCAACACCAGCCCCGACCCTTTTAGCGCCGCTTACACATATTTTCCCACGATAAGCGCCCAAAGTATCGAATACCTATAATACTTACAACACTTGCTAAACACATTATATTAACATACTTTCTGTAGTTAATGTCTGCATAAGTGACTTCCACTGTACATATGTTTATTTACAAAGCCTGTTAACTAAATACTTAACTACTTATTTACTTATTGACACTTTAAAGTAGTCTTTTAGATCAGTTCCTAACATAATACTCAAGCTTTTGTCACTCAGACAAAATGGCTACTCAAACTAACACTTTTTATTCACAGATTACAACTAATAATGGGGATAATACCAACACCAGCTCTGCACATTATGTCCAACAACCAGATGGTTCATGGACAAACAATGCAATCCTAGATAGTCCAAATGATGCAGATGTATCTTCAAATGGATCTTCCAGATCATCAACCCCATTTCCTGACAACCAACAACAAGCAGCAGCTAGGGATTCAGCACACATAAATTTATCACAACAATCCAACCCACTGGACTCAGAACATGCCTTTGGTCAACCACCCCAGACCATTGGTGCAACTCCAGGTAATTGTGGGTTGGGATCACCTATTGAACAAAGAAGTCTCCCACCAGCTCCACTTACAAGAATGGTAAATGGTAATGTTAATGCAGGAATGCCCCGTAATGCTTGGGGATGGTGTACCCGATTATCGCCACCACCACCAATGTCCCCTGTAACACAGAGTCAACAACCCTATACCACAGAGGAGCTGCTGATAAATCAATTGCAAGTTGCGGAAGGGGGAACTCCTCAAAAGATGCAAGAAGCACCATCAAATTGGATGCAATCATTGTATGATTACAATCATTGTATGATTACAATCATTGTATGATTACAATCATTGTATGATTACAATCATTGTATGATTACAATCATTGTATGATTACAATCATTGTATGATTACAATCATTGTATGATTACAATCATTGTATGATTACAATCATTGTATGATTACAATCATTGTATGATTACAATCATTGTATGATTACAATCATTGTATGATTACAATCATTGTATGATTACAATCATTGTATGATTACAATCATTGTATGATTACAATCATTGTATGATTACAATCATTGTATGATTACAATCATTGTATGATTACAATCATTGTATGATTACAATCATTGTATGATTACAATCATTGTATGATTACAATCATTGTATGATTACAATCATTGTATGATTACAATCATTGTATGATTACAATCATTGTATGATTACAATCATTGTATGATTACAATCATTGTATGATTACAATCATTGTATGATTACAATCATTGTATGATTACAATCATTGTATGATTACAATCATTGTATGATTACAATCATTGTATGATCACAATCATTGTATGATCACAATCATTGTATGATCACAATCATTGTATGATCACAATCATTGTATGATCACAATCATTGTATGATCACAATCATTGTATGATCACAATCATTGTATGATCACAATCATTGTATGATCACAATCATTGTAGAAATTATCCAGAGTGGGCAGTGAGGCGTAGAAGACGTCAAGGTCCCCCGCCTCCTCCCTATAATGATATAACAAATCCTAGATTTTTTCAATCTAAGTCTACCCAAATCACACCCACTGAACTTCACAATCAAACCCTGGGATGGCAATTCACACCATGGGTAGGAAATAACCAGAATGATCCTTGTCCCTACACAGAACAACTCAATTCAATATTAAATGATCAGTCATTTAGTTTTTGTGATACACTCAAAGAAATTGAACAAGGAGTGGCTGAACAACAAAATTCCTTGACTTTGAGTGATACAGCTGATAGACGCTTTGCAACTCAAATTGCAGAAAGATCTCGGAATTTATTAACAACATTAGGTTTGGATCTGGGGAGGGACACCCAGATTCTAACTGGGTACAGCTGGTTCGAGGGTTGGATAGACTCGATGTGGCCAGTATAACCCCACATATACGAAGAGCATTAATGAACCCTGATATCTTACAGGAATTTGATAATCTAAGGTGGTTAGTAAATCAACCCATCATCCTTAGATTTTATCCTGATTAAGACTTCATTTCGGGTTCCTGTGATACGGCAAACCATGTGGTTGAATTATCCTGTATAGCTGAGGAAGAGGCTGCAGCAGTAATTGCACAAACACGAAATGAGGATAATGCAGCTGAAGCACCTCACTCCCAAATGTCCGTGGCAGAACTACGCAGAACCCTGGGGAGAGAAACCTCCATTATAAACGAAAACCAACTACACTAACAGAGCAGAGTTAAATAACATTACATTAAATGACTTAGGAAATCACCTGAGGGAGGTACTATCTGACCCCCGGTCACCCATTGCAAGGACTAATAATACCTTAATTGATAATACAATAATGGCAACTAACCAATCTCAAACACCAATTCCGGAACAACCAGGCAACCCACTTCTGCAAGATTCAACAAAGGCTGACAACCTAAGAGTCAAAGAAATCCAGGCATTAGCTGACAGGAACCCAAATAACCCAATCTTAAGGGAAGTACTACTTAATGAGGTAACTCAAAGAGTATGGAATAACATGCAACAAGAACTAGAAAGGACAATAGACACATTACAAGGTCCATACTTTAATACACCCAGACCTGGCTCATCCCAGCCAGGTCCCAGCTCAGAATTTTGCCAGAATCTACAATCCCAAGAAGGGGTATATGAGTATACACCACATCCCCATGGACCCCGGAACCCACCTATCAGACCCTCACCACTGTCATCAGCTTTTAGACCTACAGACCAACCCATTCCAAAAGAAACCAAAACAATACAAGCAAATGAAAATAGGAACCAAGGTAAGGTAATTATAATTTCTGACACCAGTTCACCATTTCTATAGAACAAAATCACCTAGCAACAGCTTCTAATAATATACAGCAACCCATTGATCTTTCAGCATTAAACTCAGCCTTGAATGAATCCACTAGCCAGATACCTTGGATACTTAAAGGAAAGAGTAAGGAAAACCAAAGTGATACTAACCATGAAATAAATTTAGGACATACTAGTGATAATTGACCACCTTCAGAACATTCATACAGGACAGCACACTCACACGCAACCACACCACCTGGGTCAAATACCCCACCAAATTCACCAATTATTTCCAGCACTTTTGACCAGATAAACCACCAAACTATACAAAATGAACCATTAAGATTAGAACCAAATGGACCAAGAGACCAAATGGTCCAAATGGTCCTGGAGAAGGGAGCAGAAGAAATGAACAAAATAACATTGAACGAGATGCAATTGCATGGGAATCCAAGCTCAAAATTCGGAAACCTGAACCATTTGATGGTACAGACCATACAGCCTGGAGAACATTTTTATCAGATTGCTATTGAATGTTCATAGCTAAACCAACCATATATAGCACTCCTCAATCCCAAGTGACCTATGCATCATCATGGCTCACAGGGGCAGCAGCCCAATACTACCAAAATTTGGTGGAAAGAGAGATAGATGAACCAGGGCATTACTTGCCAGCCCTTCATGAATGGGTAGCATTCGTGTCCATGTTTGGAAAGTTGTTTGGATTACATGATAAGCAACTGCACTCCCAGGCTGCATTAGATTCAGCTATACAGAAGAATGGGGAGGCCTTTGCTGACTTCCTAGTCAGATTTGAGGATGCAGCACTTAAAACAGGATATAACAATGAGGCACTGAGATGGAGACTCCTTAAACAAATTTGTAGAGATTTACGCAATTGCCTTACATTGTTTGGCAGAATTCCCAAGACATTTGCAGGTGTCATTGAAAGATTATTAGACCTAGATGGGGCTAGAGAAGCATTCCAAGAGGCTGGAATATCAAGTACATACTCACCAAATAGCAATAACACCACAAATACGAACATACCTGCAGCTGCAGGACCAGGACATCAGCAAAAAGGGGTTAAACCTATGATGACCTAGGGAACCTAGGCTACCCTGGTCACCCTGGTCACCCTGGTCACCTTGGGTCTTCCAGGCTACCCCAGGCTACCCCAGGCTACCTCAGGTTACCTCAGGTTCCTCAGGTTAGCTCAGGCTTACTCAGGTTTACTCAGGTTTACTCAGGTTGCCTCAAATTCCCAAGGTTCATCCCTAAATCCTAGGCAACCTAGGTGACCTCAAAGAAACTGAGGCAGTCTAGGCAACCTAGGTGGCCTAGGAGACCTAGGTATCCTTAGGTTCCCTTAAGTCTCTTTAAGTCATTGTGGGTCAACCTAAAGTCAGCCCTGGGCCCAGACCATTTTTCCTGATGGACCATGTACCCAATTTTACCGGAATCAAAATAACAATTCAGCAAATAAACCACCCATGAATAAACCAGCAGCTGCCCGAGCATCATTGGCAACCACATGGGAAGAAAGGGATCACCGGATGAGGGAAGGCCTTTGCATAAATTGTGGAGAGAAAGGGCATTTCAGTCGCAATTGTCCAAATAAGGAGGGAGGAGACACTACATTACGAGCAGTCACAGAAGAACCATGCCAATGGGAAAATTGTGCTCATGACCAGGAACTTAACACCAACCCAGAAGAGTCAACTCATGCTAGAGCATCATTTACTTATGATGATGATTCTGAAGTTGATATGAAACTGATTTTTGAAACTGAAGAAGAACACTTGACAAATAATGAAGAGCCGGGAAACGAGAGACTGACTTAGGCCGAGGACTAAGTCAGAATTCAGAGACCTCGGAACACCTGCACAGCATTATCTTTGATGATGATGAATCATCAACCATAATATCTGAATCAGACCTTGCATTTATTGTACACACACAACTTTTCACACCAAAAAATAAAACTATACCTACTTTTCTGGACTCTGGAGCATCAAAATCTTTTATTGACCTTAAATTGGACAGAACCATTCCACTCACACTGTTTGACAGGAATGAAACTTCCTCCGGAAGCATTACTCACAAATTTATCACCACCTTATACTTTGATGATGGGACCAAATCAACAGAAGAATTGTTAATCACAAGACTCCATCCAGCAGCCCAAATAGTGTTGGGATTACCTTGGTTCAAAAGAAATAACCCCTCCATAGACTGGGCAAACTTGACCTTTTCCTTTGATGGCCATGCCAGATTAGCAGCCACTGTGATCAGACCTAACCACAACTACCTTGAGCATTAATGAAGCACAGAAAATTCCTTAGAGAAGGGGAAAGAGGACAAACCCTTCATCTCTCTCATAAGTGCATCCCCCTTATACCAACTACTAAAGGAAGGGTGTGAATCTTTCATAATGTATGTTATAGAGCCTAGTGACACTCAAAAGCTAGAAGGAGATTTTTTAAACTCCTGTGTAGGACCAAATGAAGACACTATTGACTTAAAGATATCAGGGGTAGGGGTTAAAGATGAAACTAATGAGGCAATGAAGAAGCATGTACCTGCAGAATACCATAGATGACATGCTAAGTAAGGGATTCATCCACCCATCCAACTCACCCATAGGAGCACCAGTACTCTTTGCAAAAAAGAAAGATGGAGGTTTACAATTATGTGTGGACTACAGAGCCCTAAATCAGTTAACAAGAAAAGACCAGTACCCCCTACCGCTGATAGGAAACTTAATTGATCAACTACGAAAAGCAAAAATATATTCAAAAATTGACTTGCGAGACGGATATTACAATGTCCGTATTGCAAAAGGGCATGAATGGAAAACTGCCTTCAGAACCAGGTATGGCTCCTATGAATACTTGGTCATGCCCTTTGGGCTGACAAATGCGCCCCCTGTATTTCAGCATTTCATGAATGATCTATTTCATGATATGGCAGTGAACTTTGTGGTGATATATCTGGATGATATATTGATATATTCAGATGACAATACAGAACATAAGGAACATGTCCATAAAGTACTACAGAGACTTCACGATAATAATCTGCATGCAAAACCCCAAAAGTGTTCATTCCATACCAGATCTGTGGAATACCTGGGGGTAATAATCACACCAGAAGGGGAAAGTATGGATCCTGAAAAGGTATGTGCTATTAGAGAGTGGCCTGTGCCCACCACAGTAAAAGAACTACAATCATTTCTAGGGTTTGCAAACTTCTATGGGGAGTTTGTGGACAATTACTCAGGTAATACAAAACCACTCACCAAATTAACAGGAAAAAATCAACCATGGATCTGGACAGAACAATGCCAGAGTGTCTTTAAATTGTTAAAAGAGGCATTTGCAGAAGCCCCAACTAGAAGACATTATGATTGGGACCTGGAGATGTTGTAGATCAGACGCATCTGATTATGCAATTGCTGCAATACTATCCCAGAAAGATGCACATACAGGAACATTACAACCCATTACATTCTTTACAAGGTCAATGGGACCTGCAGAATTAAACTATGATATATATGACAAAGAATTATTGGCAATAGTGGAGGCCTTTCATCATTGGCGAGCATACCTCAAAGGCTCTCGTCACACCATCCAGGTATTTTCTGACCACAATAACCTTCAGTTTTTACAACCACTAGCCAATTGAGCCAAAGGCAAGCACATTGGTCAGAATTCCTATCTGGTTTTGATTTTAATATCACATACCGACCAGGAAGACTAGGAAGTAAACCAGATGCACTAACCCGGAGACGAGATGTATACCCTAAAAAGGAGGACCAGGAGTTAGCAAATAAAACAAATAATTGTGTACTCATTAAACCTGAGCAGCTACTGAGTAACTTCATATTGAATGAGGATGAACATCTTGAAAGGATCAGGATGGCACCTCCAGATGATTACTACAAGTCAAAAGTTGAATCACTGGCAAATGAAACACAAACCCCCTTTTCACGAGAAGGAACCTTACTGTTAAGGGAGGGAAAGGTATACGTACCCGACCATGATAACTTATGCTTGGACACTATATGAAATCATCATGATCACAAACTTTTTGGCCATCCTGGGATCAAAAAAACAACCCAACTAATTTCACATGCATATTTTTGGCCAGGACTAAAAAACAGTATTGAATGATATGTCCAGAACTGCCATATCTGCATACGGTCAAAACCAGTTTATAAAAACAATTTGGGCTACTAAAACCCTTACCTCTTGGAGAAAGACCATGGAGTTCAATTTCAGTAGACCACATTGTGGCTCTACCCAAATCAAATGAATGCAATGCTATAATGGTAGTTGTATGTCGACTAACCAAACAAGTCATATTCACTCCCTGCAGATCTAAGGATACCGCTGCAATACTAGCAAAACACTTTATAAAAAATGTGTTCAGCAAACATGGCTTACCAACTGACATTGTGTCTGACAGAGGAACCACATTTACAGAAACCTTTTGGCAGTCACTCTGTAAAGCACTAGATTTGCACACAAATTATCAACAGCTTACCACTAGTCTACTGGTGTCTCCATTTTTTGCAAACAAAGGATACAACCCCCGACTTACCGTATCCTTGGAACACATCCCAAATCATGCAGCACAAATGGCAGCCGCAGACTTATCAGAACTGCATGAATACCTTAAAGAGCAGATTCAGATTTTAAATGAGTATGCCCAGATACAAACCAACAGACATCAGCAAGAAACCCCTGACTGGCAAAAAGGCCAAAAAGTCTGGCTAAGCACTGAAAATATTTGCACAAAACAGAAAATGCAAAAATTGGACTGGAAACGTCTCGGACCATTTGAGATCTTAGATAAAGTATCTACACATGCCTACAGACTCAAGTTACCCACCAACTTGAAAGGAATTCACAATGTATTCCATGTAAATCTACTCAAGTTAGATGATAATGATGACCTCCAGAAACCACCACTCCCACCAGTAGAAATTGATGGGGATGACGTATATGAGGTTGAAGAGGTCTTAGACTCATGATATTTTCATAGAACCTTAAAATTCCTAATACAATGGAAAGGATATGGTCCAGAGGATGACTCTTGCGAACCATTATCTTTCCTTGAAGGTGCAGAAGAAGCTATTCGCGAATACCAGGATCAACACCCAAGTAAACCACGAGCAACAGATGAAGAACTAGCAAACTTAGGAAAAGAATTAGTCATTGCAGTAAAAAGGGGACAAAAGAGAAAGACCATAACAGCAATAAAAAACACTGCGAGAACCAACTCAAATACTAACAACCCTACCAAGATAAAGGAAACTTCACCTAATACTGAAATTGAGAAACGGTACCCCACACGACTTAGAAAAATGGTCACTCGATTGATCAATTGACACAGTGAGCATCATTCTATTTAAAAAAACATGCTAAATATTATACAAAGAGTGTATATAAGAAACCGTGTAAAAGAAAGGAATATTGAAGTAAATATGAGTGGGGAGGTGGTAATAGATAAACAAATATACAAAGGTAATGTTAGTTGGGATGAGCAGTAGCATAAGATTCCAGAGTGTGAACTACAAACTGACTCTCCATATGCTTTGTCTTGACTTGACAAACCGAGAGAATCTCGGCCCGTTCACTTTCTCTTAACTCCTACCAGACCCAATGACCGGCCAGGGGACCCAGAAGCAGAAGACGAACTGGAAATTTTGGCACAATCCAAACCTGGGGAGTTCGCACGAACAGAAGAAGGGGAGGAGACACCACTAGGGGCTCCTTCGGAAAGACTGAGAAAAGAGGGACGTTCAACTCGAGTAGCTTGAGGAGCAGAGATAACTCAAAGGGCAGCAGCCGGAACAGGAGGAGCTGAAGAGGGAGCAGAGACAGTAATCAGTGGTGCAGGAGGAGAAACGCGAAGATCAACATGTTGGATGGGCTGCGTCGAAAGCCACAGAAGGAGCACCTGCAGTAAAAGCTGATGCTGCTACTAAAGGAGTACAGGCAGCAGCTGGAAGAGCATGAGGATGAGAAATAGGAATGGGAGGAACAGATTGTGGAACAGAAGGAGGAGGCACAGGAGACCTATAGGGAATAAAGAATAGATATTAAAAGATAAGAATTTTTCAAAATCAAAATAACCACATATGAAGGCCCATCTGACAACAACTGAAGGATGGAAGGAATATGTCGACCAGTAAAACGACATTGAAATATTGCTGAATTCATATGAAAACCCCCAAACGATAGAACAACATTCTGGGTGGCACTGATTCATTGAAATTGAAGAAGAGAGTGTGAGATTGGGTGCTTGAGGTTTTGAGCAAGAGCAAGAACAGCATTGGAATTCTGGATATCAGGATGAGTGGCAGCGCTCTTTGTAATCAACTTAGCGTCTCGTTGAAGAGCTACGAGTTTCTGAACAATGGGAGTGCAAGCCTGAACTGGGCTGGATTGCATCAACTGATGACAAGCATCAGCCAAATGTGCAGCTGTCCTGAGCCACAAGACAACTGGTGGCTTGAGCAAGGAGAAGGTTTGCGTTGGTATTAGCCACCTAAGAGCACACATCTTGAAGTGCAGCACTCAAACCATTGATTGCTGAAATTTACAAAGTTAGTACAGGAACATAAGGAGAAAGGGAATCTACACACTGTTGTGCTGGGATTGGAGGGTCCTATGGACTAGATGAGGAGAATAAATAAAAGATAAAGAAAAATCATGTACGTTTCCAAAGCACAATGTGCCTCTCAAGACTGGGCAGCATTACAACAGAGCTCATCAAGCTCTTGGGTGGACTCCTTGTACAAGGCAGCAATGCCTCGGAAACCATCACTAATCAACAAAGATGTTAGAACAAAAGATAAGGAACAAAATAGAATAGAAAGATGCACTGGAGCTCTTGAGTTGAAAGCGATTCTCTGTCGCAAACAACGTCGTCCCCACTTGAAGTTGGGAGGCCAGCTGGAGAGTCAGGGTATATGAGAGAGGGAGAATGCGATTGGCGAAGTGGGGAAGCCATTGGAACATGAAAGGATTCTTGAAGCAAGATGGGGATTTGAGGAAACAAAACAACAATATTTATACCATCGAAACGCAAATGAGCCAAGGGCAAAGGACAATGATGAATGTTTGAAAAACATTCATTGCTCTTGCCACCAACGACTAATGTTGACGAGAAAGAAATGAGGGACGCGACTGGATCAATGGATGCACAAAAGAGAGGAATAAGCGCCATGAACAGCAAGGGTACTGAATACCACGAACTCGCGTCACCATTTTTCAAAGAAATGCCAAAAAGCCAATGGCAGGAAGTTGAATTACATTCCATGCAGCAAAGTTACTGGCAAATCGTGAGAGATCTAAATGAAAAAATGCGACAGGCACCACTCATAAAATAATGAAAGAAAGAACATTTGAAGGAGGGATTTGTACCTCAAAGGGAGGGTAATGTTATGACCCACCTCACTAACATTTTTTACTACTTACATTATAATAGTGCTAACCTACCTACATTACAATTCCTAGCAAGGTTCGCCAGTAGAATACATGCCCGGAACATGCCCGAGGCACTCAATACAATACTTACAGCAATGCCGTAACCCCGGGCAATGCCCGAACCATCCACTATTATAATTGGCTGAACTTATCTACATTTACATAACATCTTATTATCTTATCTAGTTAGAAACACTATAAAAGCTGGGCTAAAATTCCTGTAAAGCCCCAGCTTGAGTATTTTGCCTAATCTACTTTTCTTTGAGACTACAGTCACAAAGATATCGAGCTCATCGTTTGTTGCATCGAAATCTGCTTATTTTCACAATTCTAAACTACGCTTGATTGTTAATCATAATGATCAAACCTGCTAATTTCCGAGGAACCCTTGACAACCAGAAATCAGTCCTTTGACCTATCTGATCAATCCGTTAACTGATCCTGAATGCCCGCCATTGCGCCAACACCAACCCCGACCCTTTTAGCGCCACTTACACATATTTTCCCACGATAAGCGCCCAAAGTATCGAATACCTATAATACTTACAACACTTGCTAAACACATTATATTAACATACTTTCTGTAGTTAATGTCTGCATAAGTGACTTCCACTGTACATAGGTTTATTTACAAAGCCTATTAACTAAATACTTAACTACTTATTTACTTATTAACACTTTAAAGTAGTCTTTTAGATCAGTTCCTAACAAAAAATGTCCAGACATCAGTAGCATGACATCCTCCTCACGTTCCAGCTCTAGGGCATGTATGTGCAAGTGGGGCATGATGGAATGCAGAGCAGCCGATTGCTGCAGGACAATTAGAGGGTGTGTGCCTTGGAGATCCAGGGGTGCATATTGGAGAGCTTTGTTGGGAGGAGCTTTGCTGGACAGCTTGTGGGGTTTGTGGGTTTTGACAAGGCGTATGAGGTACAGGTGTAGTGTGTGAGTGAGGACCATCTGGCGAGAGCCCAGAGAAGTCAAATGTTTCACCTGGGCTTCCAGTATCAAAGTGAACTGTGATACCATGTCGTGTCCTTGGAGGTGTTCTGGGGACAGCTTTGGGCATCAATTGTGAGGTAGAATCTTCACCAGTGGCAGCAGGCATGTTCATAGTGTTAATGGTACAACCAGCTGGGAGGAATTAAGCATACAGCTGATTAAAGATAACAAAAGCAGACTAACCATTAGTGGGAACATGTAGTGTTTGACTTGGTGCACTACAACCACAACGGTTTTGACTCTGTGCTGTGCCATGACCATGACCACGGCCTTGTCCTCATCCCCTTCCGGTGTCAGTATCTGAGTCCATAGGCCTCCTATCAGAAAAGGATACTAATAGATGAATGAATTCATGCTTACCATCGACAGCGACAGCTGTATTATTGTCGGTTTTGGGCGCCCTTCTTTGTTGTGTACCTTGGGGTTCAGGTTGTGGCTGTGGCTGAACTTGGAATGTGGTTTGGAGTGCACCATTTGGAAAAATATCTGCATTTTGATGACAAGGAGGCATTTTCAAAGAAACTGAGGGTGCAGCAGTGGTTCGTGGACTCTTATATTGCCTTCCAGGAACCAGCACTTTGTCGTACCCATATCTAGAGTATGCAATGGAATGGAGAATTGGTAAGAGATCACACTACAAAAAAGTAGCAATGAATGAGATGGGCACTGTGAAACATGGAAAAACAACATACCAGAGTAGGTTGGATAGCAACAAAGAAAATGGTGGAGCCAGGGTCCGGTGTCAGGCTGCTATTCACAATTCAGTCTATTGCTTAAAAGTTAAAAGTGTAGGAATGGAGATTAAAAAACACATAAGTATGCAAGGACTTGACTGTGTTGCTTAAGGGATGTGATTCGGGCAACCAGGGAAGCGGCAATAGTTCACTCGGATGGGTACTGAAACACTGGGTCCAGGTCCAGGAAAACTTACTTGAGGAAATGTGGTTGAAGGGGTAAAATTGTAATGTATTTCAAGTACATAAGTGCAGAAGTAACTTACAGGCTAGCTGGCGGTACATATTAGGACAAATGAAAGGATCAGGACAGTGTCGTATGCTCACCTCATGAAGCAGTTGAGCTCCGAATTGTGGTATTATTCTAATTGGACATCTAAGACATGTCCCTCAAGCTCGGGGTTGATATTGCCTCCAGAAATCTCCTCAAGGGGAGCAGTTTGTTCAGAGGTAAGGGTGAGTATGGAACTCAATTTGGTTGATAGGGATAGAGCCAAGCTGGAGGTACTAGATTAGATTCATATGGGTTGTAGATATGTGGAGATATGCACAAGACACCTCTTGCCAGCGTAGATGATGGGGACCTGGATTTCAGCGGATGGAGGT
Source organism: Gymnopus androsaceus JB14 (assembly GCA_009733575.1). Classification (NCBI taxonomy): domain Eukaryota; kingdom Fungi; phylum Basidiomycota; class Agaricomycetes; order Agaricales; family Omphalotaceae; genus Gymnopus; species Gymnopus androsaceus. The sequence goes on from ML769452.1 coordinate 222,890, forward strand.
TGGCACCGGCCTCGCTCTGAATAAAAGATATTAGAAAGAAGAATTAAATCCAAGGACAGTGCACATACTGAAGAGCTCAGTGAGACAGGCACCACAAGAGAGGAGGAAACAAGTGGAGGCATCAAGATCAGTACCTAACTGGGTGAAAGCAGCGACTTCATGGTATTGAGCAAGGTAAAGCTCAAGGGAATCAGCAGACTTCTTCATGATTTTGCTATAGGGGGGAATGTCAGACAGAAAATGCCAAAATGAGAAACAAGATGTACATCTGCGCAGCTGAACCAACATGAGAGACAGAGATTGACAAGCTGAGCAACAGTGGATCGCTTCTGTCCAACAACAATGTACATACTGTAGAGCTTCATGGTCTTGTCTTTACCATTGTTCCACCTCTTCTAGTTAAGAATGGTGTCAATAGCAACAGCAGTTTTTCTGGTTTGACAACCATGACCAATAGGAACCAAGGCGTTGATGAGCTTGAGATCAGTCATCATGGGCTGGTTGACTGAACAACAAGGCAGAATACCAGGTGCTTTGAGGGAAGCACAGTGACACTCGGCTGCATTGATAGGGCCTTTCCATCAATGGGGTCACCAAGAGCATCAACGACACAACCAAGAAGACCAGGTCCAATGGGTACATTGACAATTTGACCAGTTTGCTTGACTGTGCTGCCCTCCTTGATGAGACAATCATTACCAAAGATGGAAACACCAGCCTCATCGGCTTCCACATGCCACGGACACCAGAAGAGAATTTTGCTATCTCTTTGGTTAAAGAGGAAAAAATTCAGATTGAGAAAAGCAATTATTTGACTGAGCTTACCCTGGATGTTTCTGAGACCCCATACACGATCAATACTGTCACAGACGCCTATGAAAAGGCTTTAATGAGAAAAACAACAGAGAAAAGCAAGTATGCACTCAAAACTTGGCCAGTCTCCTCAATGAATGTGCCAGCGGACATGCCTGCAATGCGAAACCCAAGAGAAGGTGTAATAAGAGCAAGAACTTGAGGAGGGAAGAGCAGAGGAAGCGGTTGTGAAGAGCAATGTTGACATTGACAAATATAGCCACACACCATGGCATGAAGTCACATGGTGCCAAGCCATGCCAAATTAATTCTGACATCGGACACTGGCATATGGCACAGCTTTGGATAGCTCAGCTTCAGGCATGTCATCATCTGATGTCATGCCTTTGCAACACTACCACCCTCATTCCACCATGCACCTGACTCCATTTTTTGGCTTCCGGATTATTCCGACCAGGTCCCGGCCATACAAATCATTAAGTGCCATGGAAGCACTAAATTTATGTGACTAATGTTTGGAATCTGGAATCCAGATGCCATTGCCAAACAGGCTCTTACAAGAATGTATGAGCTGAAACTTCCAAAGATATATCTTCCGAGGGCCCATTATATATGAAAATTGCAATAAACACTTTCCCTCCAATGTATACATAGATTCATAAGTATCCTCAATATTTCTAGAACTTGAGAACTCTCTGAGTCTGCTTTACTGAACATTGCTTTGCATTTATTTATTGATTTTCTTTTGTATTTCCAAAAATGTAGAGTGTACATACATACATAAATAATAAATATATTGCTTGGATTCAATTCTCTGTATGCAAACAGGTTAAGAGGTTAAGTAGTGAATGGAACACATGCAATGAATAGAATGACGGACTATTGTGTCAGGATCTGGATCATAGTCAACCCTGGAATTGAATGGATTGTGCCTGCTTACAGTGGTCTACAGTAGTCTACAGCACATTGTAACTAACCAAGTACTGTATTTCTATGTAGGGAGGCGACGGTCACGTGGCCGTCACGGTCTGAACCTAGGCGACGGACCCCATTTTGACTGTGACACAGGCAACCGCCAAAATTTTTTGAGTGTTTTCTCTCCATGTCACGGTCAGAAGCTAGGCGACGAGGTCAAAATTAACCGTGACATCACGGTAATTAAGCGACACAACAAGGCCTCCGTGACCGTGACCGTCGCCTCCCTACATAGAAATACAGTATTTGATTGACCGGCTTGTTTCGGCTTGTTTCGGCTTGTTCAACCCAAACAAGCAGATCAATTGACAAGCCGCAATTTATCTTACTTTTCTTCGCAACCTGGTTACCACGTACATTCTATACCGTAAAAGACTATATATGTACATAAAAAACTGTATAAACACGATACACTTTGTAGTACGTACAGTTACGTACTTGTGGGCAACCTGGCAAGCCGGTCAAGCCGGTCAATTAATACTTGGTTATTTACGATGCAATCTATGTAGAAGGGACCTTGCTACGCAACTACAGGAACTACCCGACCTTTGTAGACTACTGTGGTCGCGAAAGGATTTCCAGATGTGGTTGCTAGGGCTTATCACCGTGTCCGTGTCCCCGCGATACGTAAGACCGTACGGTGCCCGTCCCGTGTCGCCAATTTCAAGTGACCATCAACGGGACGGTCGATAGTTTCTCACTGTACTGGTCGCCGTGAGGGCTGTTGAAACCCCTTTGACACGGTACGGTCACGGCACCACCGTGAATAACACGGATCGTTAAAAACACGGCCGTGACCGTTTACCATACGGCGGTAAGCACTACTGGTTGCTGTACAGAGCGGCAGAGCAGCATGGTCTAGTAGAGTTGGTTGTAAGATCCAAGTTGGGAGCAGTCAGTTGGCAGTGCAAAAAATACAGTACTTATATTAACTATTTCAATCATTGAGTCTCAGTGATTATTAAATGAAGGATTTAAACAGTAAACATAATGATTTACTTCTTCTTCGCATCCTTTGCATCTCCCAGTTTCCCATGCTCATCAATAATGGACTCCATAATAGCTTTGACCTCCTTGTTATCTTGCAATGCGGGCTTTTCTACGGTTTCATAGGTACTCCCCGGTGGCACGGTTTTACCAAGTGAAACATAGACCGTCCCTGCCGCATTCTGTGACCACACCCTACAAACCTGTCGAAAGTCCTCCTTATCCCACTTTTCACGTTTATAATCAACCTTGGCCATCCGAGTGAGGTCACCAATGGTTTTGCCTTTATGTTCCGTGGCAAGCTTCCGTGCTCCGGTCTGAGAATGCACTTTACCACTTCTGCCGCTGAACATTATAGCTGGAAACTCTGCGACACGGGCTTTGTTCGTGTTGAGCCACTTTATGAACGTAGTGACACCCCTATGGGATCAATCAGATCAAATTAGTAGATTAAATTTGGGGCATTAAGGATGGAGACCTACGGTTTTGCGCGAGACTCCAAATTTCGTGCAGCCGTCGCTCCGGGCTCGTATTCGCAGTCGAACTCAATATCTGCCTCTTCGCGAGAAATGGGCGTGCCATTGACCGCAGTCAAAATAAGGGCAAGGAGAAGTGCAAGAGGTAAGAATGTAAAAGATTTCATGACAGTTAATCGCCAGCAATTAACAATATTGAATCAGTGTGGGGGACGTATCAAACGTGAGGATTCCATCTCAACTTTCAGTTCTTATAAGTATAGCTGGAAACACAGCCTCAACACCGTTATGGATGAGAGTACTATGGGCTGCTAGCACCTCTCGACTTGTGTTTCCGAAATGTTTGAAATGTTTGAAACGATACAGTACCTCGAATGAAACATGTCTTCTACACTGTTCGTTGAACCAATGCTTGGGTATGTTCCATTACCTGATTTAGGATAATGATAATGATGATCATCTTCATTTTGAATTCATCTTTATGCCACCATCTTTTTCGTATACTACTTCATCCGAATTATTCTCATCCTGTGTTCATCAGAGTATCGACTTGGAATTCATCTCTTTCATCTCTGATGCGTAAATTTTAGAAAGGCTGTCCTTCCTCCACTGAACATCCAAGTCCACCTACCAGATATAAGAAAAGCTTACAGCTTTCGATTGATCTATCTTTCCAGTGCTCGGCAACACTTACACTGGTATATGTTCTCCGGTAGCAATGTGTGGGGCTCAGGCTATAGCTATGTCTCATGTTCCTCGCCCTCTTCATCTACCGATTCTTGATTTCTCATCTTTCCCCATTGTTACCATACTTGTTGCACCTGTCGTACCTTGTTTAATACCTATAATACAGTATAGTCATCGGGCCTTTGTTTCATGTCTCCAGCTTTGAGAAGACGGCAACAGTGAGAGTGATATTTTGAGCTCGCTTCTATCTTTAACTACCGTTAACACGGCGAGCAATTGGAGAAAATATTGTGTGTCATGGTATGATACACATTGCCTCATGGAAATGATCAAATGTCACTATCCATCTTTTTCCTACTGCTTTACGTCTGAAGGCTTCCAATGATCAGTCGTGTCCAAGGTTCCAAGCTTTCCTTTCAGCTCAAGTAACTCTTTCACCTTCTCCACTGTCCCTAGACTTTCCTTCGCCCCAGGGAATTGCATGATTTCTTCAGCCGTGAAGCCTACTGGCGGATTGTAGCTGTAATATTCCTGTTTTTGGTTTGAGAAGAATACAATGTGGATGTCGGGAGGGGGATCGCGCTCGACTTTCCAGTCGTTGAAGTTCTGAAATTTGAATGGATGACGGTTTAGTAGCAGTTCAGAATTGATACACGAAGGTAAAACTGACTTTAATGACTGGGGTCGATGAGTTCTGGGTCGACATTCGACAAGTATTAAGGAGCACTGGGCGTATGACCTTGGGGAAATGGTGCATGAGCGTTGAGTTGAAAGGCTAGGATGGCTGTGCTTCTGGATACTACAGTGCAATCAGTCACTTCTCATCACCTGGGTAACCGTAAAAAGTAGTAAATCTTAAAACTTTTTCAGACCATGTAAGTTGCACCTGATTTTCTCCCAAATAGGTGCAATAGACTCCTTTTTTATAGATCTATTTGGCTTGTCCACCGCTAAGCCTGCGCTTGACTTTTGGATTTTGACCTGCCCGCCGAAAACTCGGGAAATGCCGCATCCTGCGGCGAACACCTTGCTTGAATCAATGGAGATATGTGTAAACTATGATTATACCCTACTATGAGAAAGTCCAATAATTCATAGAATAATAAATGTACATTGAGTGACAAAACATGATTTAATGTATACTGAAATAGATTAAAGCCCCATGATTGGGTAGGAATGGATGTAAAATTTTGTCAATTTCTACCCACAGCTGTGCAGTAAGTACTGTAGACTGCCTGTAACCTGTAGAGAGCAAACTGGTGAGCATGCAAACATATACTTACAGTAATTGAAAAATTGAAAGACTTCTGGGCACCATATATCAATGAATGTTCCATGAATTTCTGGTGGAATTGGAGAAAAATATCAGTATTGGGAACAGAGCACTCAGAATGGACTAAACTTTGGAGGATTAAACATCCTCATTTGCCTTCTATCAATTTCCGCCTGTTGTAGCTCTGAATGATGCTGAATGATGGGCTTTATATGCCTGCTCGACCTGGATGTGACAAAATTGAGCGGTATGTAGGTTGAACACTATGAAAAGTTCTTGATGGTGGTTATTCTGAGGGAGCAAATGAGAGTGATGGATCCAGAATGGAAAGAAAAGTAAGAAATGCTTACAAGGTTGTGATATGAATCAGCAAAACCTGGGTGAGCTGTGGATTGCTGTGGATTGCTGTGGGTTGCTGTGGATTGCTGTGGGTTGCTGTACAGCACTGTACAGAAGCCCCAATACAATCCACAGAAGCCACAGAGCTGTCCAGTTCTGTACAGAGGGGGACCTTGCTGTGGGATCACCCAGGTTTTGCTGATGTGGGTGCATCACAAAGCAGGACATCAGCAAAACCTGTATTTTCACTGGAGCTGCTGGAGCATCCTGAGAACATCTGGAAACGCATTTCTGTGGCCGTAGACAGCTGTAGACCTCTGTAGAAGCCAGGCTCTACAAGGCTCTATGTAGATCGCATAGGATACGGTAGAGTAACCTGCTAAGTCGGAGTATCCCAAATCTTACTTTCTCCGAAACCCACATGCATGCGGGAAGCATAACATCCATTTTAGGTGTTAGCCCCGATGTCCCTGTTCAAGTGCTCCAATCTCCAAGTTGGTTTTGACACTTTGATTGCTAGTGGATCAAGAGACAAGCCTACCACGTATCTTGCGAAGAGTTCGGAGTACAAGCGGAATACTTAAGTTTGACTTCAAAAATTTCTCTGGCACTTTGGCTCTTTCTCCCCCATCCGCCTTGCTCCTCTCAACTTTTCTAAGTCCAGTGCAGCTGCCAACAGCAAAACACCTTCCTGTGAGTTAAATTGTGCTTTTCTTCTAATGTTTAGCCTCATAAGTATCCTCAAGTGTTCTAGAATGTAAGGATGTTCGAGTATCTGCTCTACTAGATGTTGCGCTTCTGGTCTCAGTCTCTTAGACCTATATCTCACTCATAGTCGATTCCAACAAGGTATAATATACATCTAGTAGCATACACACATATATAATATAATAAATATACTGTCTGAATTCTCTCTGCATGGACAACAGCAAACAAGTAGTAGTGAACTGAATGATAGAAATCGTAGAATAATGGATTATCATGTCAGGATTGTAATAAACCCTGGAATTGAATGAGATGCAATCTTTTACAGCAGTCTACAGTAGTCTACAGCAATTAATGTAGCAGGGACCTTGCTACGTGACTGCAGGAGCTACCCGGCCTATGTAGACTACTGTAGTTGCGAAGCTGTTTCCAGATGAATTGAATAAGTCTCCAGAGAGCTCTGGAGAACTCTGGAGACTCTGGAGAGAACTAAGCTGTAGTTGCCAATTGATGGTACTTTGAGAATGATTGGACTTTCCTTTTTTGGAGCTAGTCTGGCTGTCAGCCAGAGTTGCACCAAAAATGATGCCCTCGAGTGCCCTCAACATAATGATGGTTGCTGTCAGCAACTCCTTGTGTCATCAACAATTCTGTAAACTATCAGGAAGTGATATAAAATGCATGGGCTTTCAACTTTCGCCAAAGATGAACTTGTATTTTTTTCCCCTTCTCCCACTGTTGCAATGTTCCATCCTTTCACCATAAGTTTCACTTTCACATAACATTGCTTTTTAGAGGTGATTTCCAGAAATGCAGAAGGGTTTGGGCAATGGAGGCAGAAATTGAGAAGAGCACTATGGAACATTGGGAGGGGAAAAACAGAAGGCTCATCCAGTACTTGCCACTTATTAATACTACATAATAATAACTGCTGCAGTGCACCTAAATATTGTCACATTACATAAAAATGATGAATATAAAATTTCTATTATTAATGCATGGTTACACAACATGGAAACTTGATTGAATAGCCCTCTGGAGGTCTCCAGAGGTCTCCAGAGGTTTATATTGGTCTCTGGAATAGGTAACCTTGCTCCAGCTGCTCCAGAAGCTACAGGCGCTCTGGAGATCTCTGGAGACCACCCAGCTTTTACTGATGGACATTGAAATGTTAAAGGGTCTAATTGTGAAGTGCACCAATGATCCAGGAGCCACCAACTTTGACACTGAAAGATGGAACAAAATGTCCCATGTGACACCACAACACGGAGACAAAGTTTGTAGGGTTTGGAATGAAATGGCATTACAAAAGTACCGTTATAAGACACAAGGGAGAATTTACATCTGTGGTGCAGAGGATATGTACCATACAGTGAAGGGTGCAAAGCTTGATCTTGTGGAGGAGTATGCAATGGCTCTGTGGAGTAGCCAGAGAACAAAAAGCAAAAAAAAAATGAAACACAAAATCTGATCTACCAGAGACAGTGTCATGTGCAATTGGGGCCCATGTAATGATTTTCCATAACATCAACACAGATTTGGACTTGGCTAATGGTGCATGTGGAACTATTCTCAATATCATTCTACTCAACCTGGGCAAAAGTGACAGTAATTTTTATTTACAGCCAGTAAAATCTTACATAGAACCTACAGCTTTGTGTCAGCCTAGGAATACTGTAAAACACTTATATATACTCCATCTCATTGTAACATTCACCTGGAGTCCTAAGGCATACTGCTTCACCCTCTATATTATGTTCATTTCGGCTGGAAAATTGCTATTTTGAGCATATCACAGAAGTTGATGCTAATTTAACAAGTCAAAATATGTACATTGGCTCAGTTTTGTTATGGACATTGGAGAGGGCATCTCACAGTGCTGACAGGTACCTTTGGCCCAGCACAATATTGTGTTTTGCCAAGGTATGGTCATGTAAGTAAAATTATGGTTACTTTTGCCTGGGTTGAGTACATACAGACAAACCCACTCCTAAAGATGATGAAAATGTGGTCAAGTTAAAACACTTACTGCCTTACATGCTAGTAAAGCTTGACCAAACATGTGTTTCATGGCTAGAGGTACCAGAGGACAAGGTGATTCCAATACAGCCCTGACAGCAGACTATGCAAATCTTAGTGCAACAGAAACTGGGAAATTTGGTAGCAGCCTTGTACAGTGAAATGCAGACAGTATCCCAACAATATACAATGACACCTGCATATGTGTTTACAGATTACTGCTCACAGGGACAGACAGTTGTTCCCATAATAGTGGACATAGCGACAACATTAATCTATTCCTTGTATTCAACATTTATGTTTGATTTATGTTGCATTATTGAGGAGTTCTGGACAGGACACACTAAGACACCTTCGGGACTTCGTGATGAATAAATAAGTTAGTATTTTAGAATACATGCTTAGTATTAGAGCACAGACAATACATGATACCGAGTGAAAAAAACGAATTATATTAGAGGGCGGAAGTTCCGTTGGAGAAGTAGTTTTGTTGCAAGTAGTTAAATTTGACTCTTAGGCACTTGCAGGAGGCACTTGTTTACCTGCCCGCCGTTGTTTGTACATTATTTGCAAAAAAAGGGCGGGAAAAATAATTACAACGGTGGAAGGACCTTGACAAGCAAGGTGATGAACATTGCTTATTCATCGCCTAATTAGGAAGGTGCTGCCACATGAGGAAGGTTAAGCGCCATAAGCGCCAACTGAGTGGAGTCAAGGCAAGCCTGGGACAGTGCTAATAATGTACAGAATACATATTACAAGATGCGAAGAACAATGCAGCGCCTGTCTCCCATCTACTCACTATCACCTGCAATTCAAAGTTAGGTTATACATGGTATGTAGAGTATACAAATGAAACAATGCTCATTATGGTTCGGAAAAACACTGCCCAAGGCAAGAAATGCTGACCAGGGATGCTTCGAAGGGTGAAAAGTTTTGAAAATTCCGCCACTCAGAAATGAACACTGTGGGAAACTTATACCAAATGTGGAACAGTTTTCTAGGCATTTTTCTGCACTTGCTGTGAGAGCAAGTGTTAACGGATGGTGCCCTAGCGCCCATGCCAAAGTAGTACAATTGGGAGTTACTTACTAACGTGGGTCGGAGCAATGACCCCTTTAACTCTCGTTGCTCCGAACCAGGTATGATACCCTCTGAACTTAAAGCCTTGTTTAACTAATTAACTCTTGTTTCTCCAAACCAGTCTTTCCAAATATATCTCATTGAATCACACAACCGTTAATAGGTTATGGGCCCCAAGCTCTAAAATCTGTGCATACATATATTATACATTGAGCTGACCAAACACTCTAAACACAGTAAACCTTATGACAATACAACTTCTTGAAACTCCCCTCACCAAGTATGACCAAAATCACAGACGATTCCGAGAAAAAATCTCGCTTACCCCTATAAAGGAAAATGAGGATGGTTCCAGCAACTACAATGAATTTTGTAGTTGAACTCAATGCTGCAGACTACTGGAAATACATTGATGGCCTGGATTACAAGCCACCAGTGATTCCTGCCCTTGAGACAAGCACAGAAGTCAATGTCCTTGTGGAAGGTAACTGGGTGAAAGGCAAAAGCCACGGTAACAAAGCGGCAGTCACATTGGCTAAAGCAGCCAAGACTTGGCTGGATGGCAATCAGAAAGTTCTCGCTGTTATAGTTAAAGCTGTTCCGACTCAGAAGCTCTATGTTGTTGACAACTGCAAATCAGCCCACTCAGCATGGTTTGCCTTGAAGAATGAATATGAACCAACAAATTCTTTGGCTGCCTTATCCCTTATAACAACAAATCATTGGTAATTCTTGCAGAGACTCTGACAATCCTGCCTTGTGGTTAACCATAATGATCCAACTCCACAATCAACTCTGTGATGCAGGCCCTCTGTTGATGCCTGATCCCGAGTTAGCAAAGCATCTTGCAACACTAATGCCTAGCAATGAAGATTGGTGCTACTGTCACAATCACCTTCGCCATAAGATGAAGAAGGCTGAAGCAGCAGGTACTCCTTACAGCTCGAGGCAGGTGATACAATGCCTTCGGGAAGAGGAAATCCATAAGGGGATATCTGCATTGACAATATCAGTCAATGTGATCCTTGCTGGAAAGAGAGGAAAACATCCTTTACCCGGCGCCTACTCAGCTAATTCCTCCTTGTCAAGTCACTGGGCTGGGTCCAAATTTTGGTGGTTGCAAAAGATAATGCAAAACGGCTTGTAATTGATTAGATTTGGTGCCAGATTTAGTCCATTTGATAAACCATATTTGGCTAATCCAAAACTTCATGTGAAAGACAATCTTTTGCCCCAGAAAAATACAAGGCAAGCTAATGTCTTTCGCAGCTGTAAAATAGTAGTCATGGTGATTTGTATTAGTTTCTAGGCCTACTGTTTTGCAGCTGCAAAATATATTAACTTGCCTTGTATTTTTCTGGGGCAAAAGATTGTCTTTCACATGAAGTTTTGGATTAGCTAAATATAATTTATCAAATGCACTAAATCTGGCGCCAAATCTAATCCATTAAAAGCCATTTCGCATTATATTTTGCAACCACCAAAAATTTGGACCCAGCCCAGTGAGTCAACAGCAGCACCAAGTTCAAAGGATTGATTGTAAGCTAAAGCCATACCCAGAAGCAAATGAGAAGAAGAAGATCTGTGGTAATGAGTTCTGTGGTTATCCAGTTGGACACATGGTAGACAAATGTTTTGCTTACAATGGTGGAAGTGTGGGAAAGTACCCTGACTGGTTTAAAGGATCAAGGAGAATTCACCTCTCCCCAGATACAAGGACAGCAGATCAGAGGAAAGAGATGTTGTAGAAGGTTGGCGTAAGTACGAGAATGGCTGAACCAGAGGATGAGACTGGGGACCCCAGTTGAGACACCGTGTTGGCTAGCTACGGCCAAGTATCAGATGACAAGTCAAATAGCCTCTTGAATAGAATCGAAGGTGCATTTGCATTCTTAACCAATGGCATAGAAGAAGATGAAGAAGATGAAGAATCTGTCAACTCATCAGAAAAGATTATGGTCAATGCAATAGCCCTAAACACAAATGAACCACAGGAGAACACAATAAACCACAACACTGGAGCAACTTGCCATATCTTCCAAGACCAAAAATTCTTCCATGACTACATCATACTAAACAAGCCCCTTAAAGTGCATGGATTCGGTTCCAAACTGTCAGCAGTTGCTGTAGGAAAAAGGACAATTATACTTCAGTCAAAAATTGGAAACTCATACTGCAATTTCTCCCTGTCCAACATATTGCACATTCCTTCAGTGCGGTGCAACCTAATATCTGGTTCAAGGTTGGACCAAAAGGGTGTTAGTACAAGGTCAGGTAACGGGAAGATCACTTACCTCAACAAGATCAACACCTGTTTCATGATTGGGTCCATTGTGTGAGATTTGTACAAGATGGATGTAACACCAGTTATATCCCCAAACTCTGATCCAAGGAACTCCTTGACATCTCTGCAATCAGAAGCCTTGGTCATCACGTCCATGGTACTGGACATTATGAGATCATTCAATCCTGGTATGGAGTCTGTGACTGATTAACAGTTGGGTTTTTCCACTGTCTAATGGGGCACTTAGATGTTAAAGGCCTCTTGCAAGCTACAACAGGCCTACCCATGGACACAGTGAAAGTTAAGAGCTGCCGTATCTGCGCACTCACAAACATCAAATGCCTTCCTTTTCCCAAATGGTCCAATACATGTGCTGACCATCCACTTTTCTGTATACACTCAGATATTTGCAGCCATCTACCCATTGGCTATGGAAATTTTTGCTACTTTATTGTCTTCATAGATGACTATTCCCACTACATCTAGTTCTTCTTTCTGAAGACCAGAGACAAAGCAATTACATGTTTTGATGAGTTCCACCTGGCAGCGGAACACTATCTTGGATACCCTGTTGTCTTCCTTCACATTGACAATGCACCTGAACTGGTATCCAGTGCTCTTGAAACCTACTGCAAGAAAGTCAGTATCAGCTACAAGAGACCTGTGCCTGGCATACATGAACAGAATGGGATTGCTGAGTGGACCATCGAAACTATTGAGCACATGATTCGTGCTATATTAGTCAATGGAAATCTTTCTTACTGGTTTTGGCCATTTGCTGCCCCTCACCAGAGTTCATGTGAAGAACTGCATCCCTCATTCTGCCATTTACAATAAAACCGAAACTCCTTTTGAATGCATTACACAGCATTGTGTGCAGCCTTAGCTGCTCCAATTTGAGATCCTAAAGGGTAGTAGCCCTTTCATGAATTGACTCACAAAGGGCAAGAATCCTTGGAGGGGGAGAGGCCTAGGAAGTGTAAATATAAGTTAGCTTGAAAAGTGTCATAAAATAAATGGCAAGAGCAGGATTTGAACCGACAACATCTTTATTATTTTGGCTGACATAATCAAGCATAACACCATATCCACTGCACTAAGTGACTATGCTAAAAGATAAATACTTGCACAATATATGCCCTCATCCACTAATTTTTTTGAATGAGTGGGGGCAAGCCCCACACCCCCATTAAATATAATCAACCCCTTACCCTAACCCCAACCCCTAATCCCTAACCTGTGTGGACCAGGCTAGGGTGAGCAAAGCTCACCCTACCCTTAACTATTTATTTACACAATACCTTATATTAAATACTAAATGTGTTGAGCTAGTATTAGTCACTTGGTAAAGTGGTACAAGGTGCTAGCTTTTGGGATTATATAATCTTAAATCAGTCAGGCTGAGGGTTCAATCCTCCATTATGCCACTTTTTAATTTGACATAAAATTCAAGTGTAAGGGAAATTATCCTCCATATATATGTGTGTTAGAGGGCTTTTCCCCTTCACAGGAGCCAAATCAGAGCAGCTTAAGGTGTCATGCAGATCTTTTGCATCTATGACCTTTCAGTGCACTAGTTACTGCAAGGAAGCCTAATGTGGAGAAGCAACCCAAAATTCATGAGCGTGGTGAAGAAGGTTCATTCGTTTGGTACACCAAGGACTCTAAGGGATACCTAGTCTACTTCCCAAAGTCGTGCACAGTCCTTACTTGCTGTGACATTGTTTGCCATGGCTTCCCTGTCTTACTACCCTCCTTACCACCCTCTGAAATACTATGGGATGAACTCCCTGCAGACATTGACCATTCAGACAACACTGAACATGGTGGCAAATGTTTTATGCACCTTGACCTGTCTGAATTGGAGGATGAAACATGAGTAACAACTCCATTAACCCAAACAAAATGAAACTAAAACTATGCACCTGTAGGAACCTGCTGACTGGTGATGAACATAACACATTGAATGCTTCACATGGTAGTGACATGGATGTGTAAGTAACAATCCTTTAAAATTAACATTTTTTATCCTAATCCCTGTGACTGCAGAGACATCAATGGTGACAATGTCCAAATGGCCCCTCCAGTCCCTCCTAGACATACTTCTTGTATGAGATGGTTACCTGCATGCTATGTGGTTAACTTTGTCAGTATAACGGACGAGGGGGGCACAGGGAAGAAGACCCACTGATTAACATCCTCACTACCGGCTCAGAACTTGAACTTGAATGCAAGGAACAAGACTTCCCTTCCATTGCCCAAAGCTTTATACAAGCAGAGGTAGCCAATGCTGCTCTTACCCATCCCATTGACAATCCCAAAGCCAGAGATCCCTCCACCATACAAGAAGCACAGTCATCAGTCTACTGGACCTACTGGCTTGCTGCAATCTACGAGGAACTTGAGTCATTGAAGGAGAAAGGGGTTTATGAAGAAGTCAATGAGATACCTCAAGGGAGGAAAGCTGTGGGCTCAAAATGGGTTTTGCACATCAAATGCGACAAGGAGGGACTCATTGCTCATTTCAAATCCAGACTCATTGCAAAAGGATTTACACAAATCCCTGGACAGGACTTCACCTACACTTTTGCTCCTGTCACCCACTGGGAATCAATGTGAACTTGCCTTGCTCTCACTGCCAAACACAACATGGAACTGCAACAAATTGACATCAAAGTCGCATACCTAAACAGTCCCCTCGATGAAGAGATCTATATGAAGAAACCTGTACTATGTGTTGGGGTTGATTTGGAAGGCTTTTTGTCATTTCACACTTGCACCGCAGTGTTTTGCTATTTATTGTTATTGTTTACAATGTCTGGGTCATTTTCATTGGAAATACATTGCTGTAGAGCTTTCATTAGGATTATCATTTCTGTTTGTGCTCATTGAGTAGCTGGTATATTCAGATTATGCTATACAACATGTATTGGTCAAATGGTGTAGATGTTAACATGTCCCATTTCCATGTGTGTGTCATGAGATAAATATTGAAAATGCCACAAACAACACTACTCTTGCCTGACAAACAGAGAATGGTAGAAAGTTTTCCATACAGCGCAGTTGTGGAGAAGTGCATGTATCTTTCCAACTGTTCCAGGCCTGACATTAGTTACACCGTGCGGGAACTAGCTGGATACATGGTCAATTTCCAGTCCCTCACACATCGTCACTGCTAAACATCTACTTCAATACCTAAAGGGAACACCTTGCTACTCGCTCAACTTGGGAACAGCTAACACCACTTATCCTACTATTCAAGCTCTATCCAACTCCAACTGGGGAATGAGAGATTCCCGGAAATCTATATCTGGGTTCTTCATCATGACTGGGTACTCCCCACTCTTGTGGAGTTCAAAGCAACAAGGCATGGTAGCTCTGTCATCTTGCGAGGCAGAGTACCTTGCATCGACTCACTGCGCTTGCAAAATCTGATGGTTCAGAAATCTGTGTGCGGAATTGGGCTTTCCCCAATGTTCCCCCACATGACTTTTTTGTGATAATCAAGGCACAATTGCCTGCACACACAATCCGATTGCTCACAGCAAAATAAAACACATTTCTATTTATGAACATTTCATTTGAGATTGTATCTCAAAATGCCAGCTCCAATGTAATCTATATTTTGAACAAAGATAACTTTGTGGTCCTCCTCACTAAACCTCTTCACTGGATCTTACATACACAATGGACTTCTATGCTTCGACTGGATGCAAGACAAGGGGGGGGGGTGTTAACGGATGGTGCCCTAGTGCCCATGCCAAAGTAGTACAATTGGGAGTAACTTACTAACCTGGGTCGGAGCAATGACCCTTTAACTCTCATTGCTCCGAACCAGGTATGATACACTCTGAACTTAAAGCCTTGTATAACTAATTAACTCTTGTTGCTCCAAACCAGTCTTTCCAAATATATCTCATTGAATCACGCAACCGTTAATAAAAAGCTTGTCCAGTGGCAAGTTTGTTGAGAGGCATATGTGGTTAGGAATTCAAGGTCCATAACATGTGCACGCAGGACAACTACCTTTTATTGATGGTGTTCCAGTTGTCTTTCTGAAGAAGAAGGGTCTGCCTGAGCCTGCTCAAGTCCAAGAGCTTATACTATCAGGTCCAGATTCTGATCCCATTGATGCTCCTGGCCCTCTCAGTAGTCAACCTGAGCCATTCAAACACGATCTTGCTGCTTTGAAAAAATCAAGAATCTTTCAAAGTAGCTCTGTTGTTGTACTGAAGGTTATCATCAGGGTTAGACCTGAACCTGCCACTGTTTCATCTCCCTTGTCATTGAAACAAGATGCGAGCTGCTAATTCAACATCACCACTATTGGCTCACCGAAAAGGGTAGAACTATTGCTCAAAGTCACCTGAAGCACCACCATCCAAACTGCAGCCCCACTCAAACTTACAATTGTTGTTATCACCCAAACCACTGTCCCAGCTTGCACTCTCTCGTACACCAGACACATCTATTATCTCCCTCTCCTCATTGTCTCCATATCCAACTGTGAAGGTCAAGGTTGAGCCCTGCTGCTATCCTCTGGAACAACATCAACTGCATTTGTATCCAGATTGTCATCAGCACCTTTATCCCACATAGCATTCGCAGCTTCATCAGCATGATGTGCATGAGCTAATTGTTCCTTGAGCTGGAACCCAGCTGTTCCAGTCTCATTGTATTTTCCTTCAGCAGCCTGATGTTTGGGATCAGCACATGTCTTTGAGCCCTGTGAGTGGATGAGATCCTTGCAGCCCTTGATACAACAAATAAAGTTCTGAGCATTGTGTTCCTGACAGAACTTATTGCGATTGGAATGAAGGTTATTCTTGCAGCCAGACTACTGCAAAAACTTCAAGAACTGGAGAACACATTAGTACAGAGAATAGTACAGATTACATGCACTTACCCTTGTCATCCGTCTTGGTGATGTGTACACACTTGTTACATTAGTGATTGACCTCAACCTGCCCATTCATTGCAATCTCCAAATTCATGGTCACCATTGCTTCTTCAAACCAATGAGCTTGGTCAATAGTTTGCAGGACAATGAGAATAGACAAGCAAGTTTTATGCCATTCAAGAAGCGAGAGTAACTTGAAGCCATTGTAAACATACTCATATTGCAGATTAGCAGTGACAGTCCAGTCGGGAGGAGCCCAAGGCTCAGGCCAACAGCTGTTGTTTTGACCATGTTTGAGGCAGAAACCCTAGAGAATATATTGAAAAAGAGAGAGATAATGCAAGAGGACAAGGACTCTACCATGCATGTAGCATATTACTCCTCCCCATGCACACCAATGATGTCTTGATGAAATGATGAGTAGACACCTGCAATACTTGTGGAATCACATCTCCGTTATAGTAGACTCTCTATCAGTCATTAGTACCTGAAGCTGTTTGGACAAAGTAATCTGGATGGTAGATCCCACAGCCTATTGGGGGTCATTTAGCAATGTTTTATACAGCAAGCTATAGAATTATACCATTGCAGGTGAATTGATGCATTCAAACAGGTATAGGACCAAAAGAAGGAGTGTAGAGGATGGCTTCATGTTCAACAGCAGTCTGAAGCTTTCGGAACATGTTGTTGAAGAACATATTTACATCAAGAGTTTATACTCAAGAATGTTGGAGGAAATTGTTAGAAATAAGAAATGGAGTTATAATGATTGTGTAGCCGTTTGACCTCGACTGGGCCCTGAGGCAAACGGGTAAGGTACATGAGTAACTACATACAGTATTTATACCTGTAAGAATGACTATGACATTGTGCATATAACAGGAAAGTGGGTACTATGTGAATATCGGTGGCTACTATGCATACAGTAAAGTGGCTACTGTGAGTATATGCATGGATACTGTGGGTGTATGCGCAAATATCTCCTGTGATATCATAAATTCATAAGTATGTTGTAATGTGGGCTAAAATAGATTTTCTGTGAATTCCAACAGAAATAGAGAATGAATTGATGCTAATTATCCAATAAGTCATTTGAAGATGTAAAAGAAGATGAGAACACATACAATAGAGCTCACCGCCATGTTTAGCAAAGGTAGAATTCATTGCTTGGTCTGTTGCAATGCAATCTAGTATCTCATTTCCTTGCCAAGCCAAGTCATTTGCTACATCCCAGCAGGCCTCTAGATCATCATTATTCATCCTGCATGCACGTCCAAGAAATACCTTGGTTTCATTTGGAAGTATTGGTGGTGTATCAAGGGGATTGTGGTCGGAGGGATACAACAGTAATATGTTGTTCTTGAGTCAGACAGAGAAGAGAGTAAATGCAATTATTTGAGATAATGCATATGAGCGGGCCTCGCTGGATGCATTTTGTAGCATATCAAACAGTACTGACATCATTGTGTGCAGATACATGTGTCAAAATGCCCAACTGATGTGGGTGCTACATCTGGACTCTGTCACATGCTTCACACTTATGAATTTATTTTGGACCTGCTAGAGCCATATATAGCTCTAGGGTGCTCATAGGTGCTCATACTAGATATATTATATGATATTTAGAGTTATATAGAAACCTGGACTTGGACTTAGATTTTGGACTTGGACTCGGAGTTGGACTCCCGGGATCCCAGGCAACCTGAAAGCCAGGCCAAGCCAAGCTGTGGAAAGCTGGGCTGTGACTTTTGGCCTGGGACAGATTTTGGCCCAGCCTCAGTTTTTGAAAGCCGTGGGCCAGGGCTCCAGGCCAAGGCTTTTTAGCATACAGTGTAAGGGTGTTTATGCAGCTATAAAGGCCATTTTGAGTTTAGTTTACACAAAGATAATCTGATTTTAAGCTTGCTGAATTCTTGAGATCAATTTCCCCTTATCTCAGCCTTTTGCTGATGCAAGTTGGCTTGATTCAAAATATTCCCACAGTCTTGGTATCCATTGCACATGCCTCTTTCTCTTTTTTTCCTATTCTATTTCACAATTATATTCTCTTAGGCAAGGTATTTCAAGTACAGTACACTAAATACTACTTGTGTCACAAAAATCTATACTATGTTACCCTATATAGAAAATCTGTACAGCCACCTGAAAAGCCCTGGCTTAGGCCAAAGCTAGGCCAGGCCAAGCTGGAGCCGTAGGGGTAGGGCCCGGCCTCACTTTTGGAAAGCCAGAGCCCCAGCCCACCAGGCCAAAGCCGGGCCAGCACATCACTAGGAAATAGGCAACAGTGGGAGATATTTATGAGGTCATCTTCATATGTCAACAAGATTTGTAAAGATATAGATAAGATTATTACCATACATGGTATATCAGACATCATGTGGGTGTTGCATAGGTGAGTGGTTGCCCCTCCGAGGCCCTTAAAATAAAAAATATTTTCTGGACCCTGTCAGAAACTGACCACTTTGTAAAAGGTATACTTGGAATGAATGTAATTATATCTTTCTACACACAACACTATATGCTAGTATGTGTACAAAGTACATCTACCAGATATACTTTTTGATTAGATATAACTATGGTTCCGAAAATGCATTTGGCTCAGTTCGGTATTGACTTAATTTTACTCATACTTCGTTATTGTGACTCAACTACTTTAAATAGAGGACCCCCGAATTTTGTATAAATACTGTACTTACATGTGAGATGTAACTTTACTCTCACTATTTTGTAACCAAGTCCATAGTAAATTACAACTGTTGTGAACATAACTCTTGAGTGAATCCCTTGAGTGAATATTATCTCTTGAAGAAAAATACCTTGAGAACATATATTGATCATTGAGCAAATCCCTTTGATTGTTCAAATGCAAGATAACCTGATGCTAAGTGTCTGCATATATCCACATTAAGCACACACCCACTTGATATAAATATACCTATTGTTCCAATATTGTTCACTAATCAATTTTTCTTGTAAATAGAAACTTTACTGAGCAACCCCAAAACCTAATTGATCAAGTAATATACATAGTATTAGATTTAGTCAACAGGACTTTATACAAGATCCTGACAGACCCCCTTAACTGGAGTGACTTCTTATATTGAGCAGTCAAGTAACACAATGGTAGTTTTTACAACAATAGAGATTAAAATGAAACTTTTGATTTCTGCAACCCCTGACCATAAGCATCATCCATTTCTCCAAACTGAGGTTTATTGTTACTATTCAATGAAATGAAACCAGTTCCACAATCCCACCATGTAAAGCACCAGATTACAGGACAGGTAGCAGTGTTATGTGATTTTGTATTACTGTACTCTTCCAAACAACTGTTCACAGATTTAGAAAAAATACAAAATAATAATAATAATTAGGAAAATTTGAGAAAAAATTACATCCACTGTCTAATTTTTTGGATGTGAAATGTGACTGGACAGTTGGTTGGAATTAAGGATGGACATGAGTCCAGTTCCTTAACAGGTACCGGCAGGTAAACCCGTGGGAATACCGGCCGGTATTTTAACCTGCGGGTCCCGGTACCGGTTTCCCACGGGTTATGCAGGTCGCAGGTCGGAGTTTTGCTCAAAGTTGGCAGGTTTACCTGCAGGTACCTGTGGACCTGGAATACTAGACTGTAAAAATTAGACCATTTACAAAGAAATTTGGTATCATTGTGACCTGAGTTTGATGTAGGGCTACTTTGTAGTGATACCTACACCATTTTAATATAAAACATGTACTTATTCATTTAAATTTATGAGTCTATAGGCAGGTATAAATAGTGGTGCAGGTTTGCAGGTACCTGCAGGTAAACCTGCACAGGTCTTGTGCAGGTCGCAGGTCAAGGGTTTGGATGCCCAGGTATCTGCACCACAGGTGCAGGTTTACCGGAACCCGGAGTCATGTCCACCCTTAGTTGGAATAGTACAGTGTGACAAAGTCATGCTGATATAGCAGCCAGAGGTGTCCAAGATGTTGCAGGAAGTAATCAGAGAAAACATTCCAGGCTGCCCCAATTTATATCTTCTTAGTTAGACCAAAGTGTAACAATCCACTATCTAATATGAAGTAAGTCCACTGGAATCCATGGTGTGACAGGTGTCACACTATATGGAATCCATGGTCTGTGGAATCCATGGACGGCTAAAAAATATAGTCTATGGAATTCATGGTCTGTGCAATCCATGGACTACGAAATAATATGGTCTATGGAATCCATGGTCTGTGGAATCTATGGACTACAAAATAAGATAGTCTATGGAATCCATGGTCTGTGGAATCCATGGACTACAAAATATACTAGTCTATGGAATCCATGGTCTGTGGAAACCATGGACTACAAAATATACTAGTCTATGGAATCCATGTAGTAGTGTGTGGAATCTATGGACTAGAAATTATCATAGTCTTGGAATCCATGGACTACAAAATATTGTAGTGTATGGAATCCATGTAGTAGTGTATGAATGAGCTCTCTGTCCCTTTCTGAATACTATTGCTCCGTCCCACTCAGGAAACCAAGCACCTGAGAAAAACCCAATCTAGGGCTCCTTCACTAGTTCCATTGTATATATGCACCTGCAGGTACTTATTCTAAATTTTTACGATGCAATGAGTATTTTAGAGTGTATTAAATGACTAATCTAAGTACCACCACTGTACCGGAATCAGTAGTGATTTATATCATCAGATTGAATGGTACCATTTAATTTTACTCAAGAATATGTTCATGTCAAGTGAGCAGAGTCCTTTCAGCCATCTAAAATGACTGGAAATATCTCGCAAGCATTGAATATTCTCAGGTGTAGGAAAGGTCCCATGTAAGTACCACCATACTAGAATCAGTAGTAATTTCTACCATCAGATTGAATGGTATTACTTACTCCTTCTCCCAAATTCATTCATCTTGAGTGAGTAGAGGTGTTTCAACTCTCGGAAATGACAGGAAATTTGTCAGATGCATTGAATATTTTGGGATGTAGTAGATGACCCATGTAAGTACCACCACTTACTGGAGTCAGTAGTGAGTTTCATTGTCAGATTGAATGGTACTCTTTATTTTTACTCCAAAATATGTGCATGTTGAGTGAACAGAGTCCTTTCAACTGTCTGACATGACTGGAAATATTTCATAAGTATGGAATATTCTGGGCTGTAGGAAATGACCTGTCTAAGTACTGCCGCCATACTGGTATCAGTAGTGATTTCTATCATCAGATTGAATGGTATCACCTAGTCTTGCTCCTAAATACATTCATTCTGGGTGATTAGAAGCTTTTCAACTGTCTGAAATGAGTGGAATCATTGGGTGTATTGAATCTTTTAAGATGTAGTAAATGACCCATGGAACCAGTAGCAATTTTCATCATCAGATTGAATTGAACCCCTCCACTACAAACTATAGTAGCACATGGATTCCATGAACTACTATAGTTCATAGTGTGTGGATCCATACACCACTATGCTGTATTTATTAGTCTGTGGCTGCTTCATTGTGTAGTCCATGGATTCCATAGACTAGTATATTTTTTAGTAGTCCATGGATTCCACAGACCATGGATTCCATAGATTCCACAGACCATGGATTCCATAGATTCCACAGACCATGGATTCCATAGACAACTACAGTTTGTAGTCCGTGGATTCCACAGACCATGGATTCCATAGACTACTATATTTTGGGATTCTACAGACCATGGATTCCATAGACTACTACATTTTGTAGTGTGTGGATTCCACAGACCATGGATTCCATAGACTAGTATATTTTTTAGTAGTCCATGGATTCCACAGACCATGGATTCCATAGACTACATTATTTTGTAGTCCATGGATTCCACAGACCATGGATTCCATAGACTACATTATTTTGTAGTCCATGGATTCCACAGACCATGGATTCCATAGACTATCTTATTTTGTAGTCCATAGATTCCATTGATGAGTTAGATTTGTGCTAGGTATGAAAACCAACCAA
>ML769453.1:0-28298 GCA_009733575.1 Gymnopus androsaceus JB14
TGCAAGATGAATATCTGCACCAGAGTCAACCAAGAGCCTAACTACTTCCACATGTCCTTCTTGAGATGCCCATCTCAATGCAGTATCACCATCCTGTTCTTGTGCATTTATCCTTGCTCCACTCTGTACTAGCAATGATATGATTTCCACATTCCCCTCTTCAGCAGCAAAGGCCAGAGCAGCTTTATTTTCAAACCCACTGATGTTTACATCAGCCCCTTCTTCAATGAGTAAATTAGCAATACTGAAATTGCCATTAGATGTTGCTGCAATCAATGCAGATTCCCATTTTCCCCCCTTCACATTGATCTCCATCCCCTGTTGTATCAATTTTGTAACAACACTTTCCAAGCCGCAACTGGAAGCATAATACAGTGGCTGTGGGTCTGTCCAATTATGCTCTTCGTTATCCTCAAACTTTCCTAATCTAAGCAAATTCAAGTACACACAGTCTTCACATGTCAGGAATTGATAGGCAAGATCCAAGATCTTATCACTGTCTGACATGTTCTTTGTATGTAGGAACCAATTAGTTGCAGCATATGCTGCTAATGGATAGGCCTCCTTTGCTTCTTCAATGTTCACCAGCTCATTGTGAAACTGCTGCAAATATACCATGCAACATTGTGCCATGAAATTGTGTGCCAGATCTTTACTAATGTGAAATTGTCTCACTGAGGGGTTGGCATGGGTTCTCAAATGTTCAGATATCAGAAATTCCTTTACAGACACATGCGCCAACTCCAAAATATTTTCAGAATTCAGATAAACAAGAGTTGCTCCTAAAAATGTAATTTGGCTTGGAGAATCAGGCCGATTTTCCTCACAAAACTTCAAGTTTCCATCAACTTCTGCAAAAGCAACCACCTCTGCAAGTGTGTTCAATGTCAAAGGCTTCTTTGCAAAGCAAAGCCACTGCAAAATGTATTTGGTATCTTCTATACCAAAATGTTCCAGCCTTTCAAGAGCATGAATATATGTTTCATCCAAGTTGGCAGGCAGTTGATTTAAGGCTGCCCGGACTTGCTTGGGCATTTTGCAGCTCTGGACTGTGTTCAGTTGACAATCAACCCAGCGGAACCTGTATTAAATATCAGACTCATTTAAATAAAAAAGAATCTGCATAGGCACTTACATTCCATTAGCATGGGCCATTAAGTACTCCCGGATTTCCTTCTTCTGAGCACCCTTGCGCCTTTTGAATTCCTGGTGATGTTGCATTGTATATTCCAAGAATGTCCCCACATCTGCATTAATGTGTGCTTTATCCATTGTGACTATGCCAATACTTTGAAGACAAAGCTCCTTCAAGCCATCCTCATATGGGACTCCAGGACGGCTGGTGATAAGTGTATGCAAATTTTCATGAGACATTGCAAAGAGCTGCTCCAGAAGATGATAAAAAGGGCCAAATGCCATGTTCTCCATTTCATCCAAGGCATCAATGACTACAAATAAAGGTGCTCCTGTCAAAGTTGAAATAACCTTCTTGAATACTGCACTCCATTCATTATCAGATGGAGTGCTGCTCTTTAGCGGTTTATGTTTACTATATACCTCCTTAATACTCAAAAATACTTCTTGTCTCCTGTGAGTTGCAAGAAGGTGATACAAAAGAGAGGTTATAAGGCTCTTAAAACTTTGTCGAAAAGACTGTCTGAAATCAAAATAGTAAAAAGCAATAAGATGGTTGTCAGAGCCATCCATTTTCTGGATGTGATCAATAATTGCAGATCTGTAGAATGAGGTTGATCAGTGAGCAGAAATAAACCATTGAATTAGCTCCTACGCTAGCACACTTTTTCCAGCACCAACTAACATTATCATGAAGATTAGTATATTCCCCCCTTATTAAGTAGCAAACCCACCATGACCTTGTAACCAAAGAAATGAATTAGGTGCATTTTTCCACTCATTGAATTTGTTCCCCTCCAGAAACCATCCACCTGTTTCAGCTGTTTTCTTGCCCAGGAAAAAATCGAGGCTCTGAGATACATTAACAGGACTCATCCATTCAATAAGCTCTACCAGCTCATGCTCATCCACAGCTAAACATCAATATGAACATATCAAAGGAGAAACATTTGAGTATCTACTTACGCATCCTTTGAGGGCCATCTTGATTCCAATGTTCCTCTAAGTCCAATGTTGGCGAATAATCATAAAATACTCACAGTAATTATGAATGTTGCGTGCATTTTGAAAATTCACATGGTCCATGTGAAAATTATGGGCTCCGGAGAGCACGTTTGGAGCAGTGGGCACTGCCATCAGCGTGAGTATGAAAGGGCGAAATCAACCAAGCAATCCTCTTATATACTGAGCCGAGCTCCGATCACATCAGCAAAACCTGTATCAACTGGGGCCCTCTGGGAGCGCTGGCAAGCGCTTTCCGGCACTGCCGAGTCCTGTCCAGTGCCGGCAAGCACTGGCCAGCGCTCCCAGAGGGTCCCAGTCAATACAGGTTTTGCTGATGCACCTGATTCTTGATGCACACAGTGTATAGATTCTTGGACCAATCGGAAATGTGCGATTACATTCATTGTGAGCGATCTCTCAATGCTTGGCATCGCCGTTTTCCTCCGAGATAAGTTCGGATAAGCTAAAATCGGAACGATGCCGTCAGCACTGAATTAGATTAGATAGTTCATGCATGCCGCATCAAAATACAACAATGGCTGATGATCACTCGGAACAATCCTCACAAATAGGAAAGCGCAAGAATCCTGGCTGGGACAGTGCACGTTCTAATCGGAAGAGAAAGCCACTGCCCACTACTAGTACCAGTGCATGTGCGATAAGATGTTAGATAAGCCCGGTACTACCTCCGCCTTCAACTAGGTTCAATCAACTTCACAACCCTCTGTAACAGCAGCACCATTCTTTGCTTTGGGTACTCGGACGCACGGACCATATGCATCACATGTGTGTATTTTATTTTGGACAGTGCATGTGCCAGAGAGTCACACTCGCGCTGTACGCAGCCGTCGATTGCTACCGCTACACAATATGGGGTACATGATCTAATTGGGTATGTTGAGTCGTAAATTGAATAAGGATATGAGATACTGTATATATACCTTCACGATTCTTTGCAAGACCGCGACACTCCTTACAATGCTTTTTCCAATGGGATTTCTGGCACGGCTGGCCACAATAGAAAGCTATTGCACATCCAGTGCAGCGAAAAACCTTGGTGTTTGGCGGAGCTTTGCACTAATGAATAAAATAGTATCAGTGCGTGCATCTTTCTCAAAGTTACTTAGACCTACCTTTGGATTTGAGCACAAAGTGACCTCTTCTTCCCATGTGCGTCTGAGTTTGATCCTGTCCTGAATTGTGGCTTTGAACTGACCCCATACGGATTTCGTTTCATAACTATTATCTGTATTGTGGTTGGCCTCTATCTCGTTCAACGGATACTTGTTCAAAAGCTCTTCGAGCAGCTTCTCCACCGAGCGGTAGAGCGATGATGCTCCGATGAAGGCAAGGGATGCTCCAATGGACAACACTATGTTAGACTCAATCTTCTGCTGGGATAACCGCCACAGCCCTTCCAGGTAGCCAGATTTGAGTGCCAAAACGATGTTATCGTAACCGCGGTATTTAAATGACACATGCAGGAAAAGGATGCAGAGCTGAGGAATAAAAATGATATCCGGGTGTTTCAAGGAGATTGGGCCCTTGGTTTGGTGCGAAAGAACTTTACTGATGCGACCGAAGATGGAGGTGACGAGGTAGACGGATCGATGCTGGAGTAATTCTCGATTAAACGCGGTAGAGTAAAGGAGGACCGAACTGAGTAGACGGAACCATGGGTGTAGCAGACTGTAACGCAGCGTGCGTTCTTCAGCAAAGCGAGAAAGGACTCGTACCAGAACGGGGACAAGGCTAGGATCGAAGGTCTCCAGACCTTGAGAATATACGTCCACCTAAAAGTTATCCCAGTCTTTCATGAATACTCCTGGAATTAGATCACCTGCCATCCTGCAATTTTGCTCCATAAACGAGGCTTTATTTTCAGAGTCTTCGGGGAAGAGAGCATACAGCTGCACATGGATAATCAAATTCCCTGCACCCACAGCCTCAATCTCTCGAGTACGAATAATGGCTTCGCCATTAACATGCTCCAAGAGAAAGGTGAACAACGCGGTCAGCGCACCGAGTACTTTTCCGGCAGTCTCTCGCTAGCTTTTGATACGCTTTCAGGTCATGTTCAACATACGACGTCACCAAGAAGGTGGCCCATTTATGTATATCCCGCCACTGGGATCGCAAAGACGACGCGATTTGCTTTTCATCATCCAGAGGCCAAGGCACACCTCGACGTGAAAGTCCGTGGTATATCATAGCAAGAA
The DNA here is from genome assembly GCA_009733575.1 of Gymnopus androsaceus JB14. Taxonomy (NCBI): domain Eukaryota; kingdom Fungi; phylum Basidiomycota; class Agaricomycetes; order Agaricales; family Omphalotaceae; genus Gymnopus; species Gymnopus androsaceus. Next base: position 4,359 of record ML769453.1, read on the forward strand.
CCAAGAGAGCAGCCGAAATTACTTCTGGAGGAGATGCGCTATTAATCATATCTTCGGTCAGCAGCGGCGGTTCCTCCGACAGGAAGTGACCGATGACAGGAAGTGCATCCATAAATATCCAAGGATCCTTGACGGTAATATGACAAAGGTCTGAAGTAGCCTGAAGCGATCCATCCTCGCCAGATAACGCTTTTTGTTTCAAACGCTGAAATAAAGCGATGAGCAACAAGTACAAGTAGAATGAGAGCAATATCACCTCGAATTTTTCACTCATGATGGCAGGAGCTACTGCAGGTGACGGTTCAAGAACAAGAAGGATTTAAACCGAAAGAAGTTTTGCTTCGAATTCGTTACGTGTAACCTCGCTGATCGATGTGTATGTACTTACAGAGCCGGCCATTCGTTCTTGAAGGCAAAAACTGGGCAAGTATTCAGACGCAGTCCTGAAGTGAACAGTTCGCTGAGCGAGCGCAGTACTTACAAGCCACCACAGAATTTGGCTCTGTCACAACCTGAAGTCCGCGGGAAAAAAAGGAGATGCCTTGTCTCATCGCAAGTTCACCGATCCCAAATACTTTTGTTTATTAGCCGTTCTTGTCGTCTTTGGAGATGCTATTCTCAGAACTCATCATTCATGTCGATCCTCAAGGGAGGAAGACTGTACACAGTTCCTGCATCGAATATTCCCAAATTTCATACATTAGAACCCCCTACAATTCTTCCAGACTATGTTACTCAAGTAGGCTCCCATCACCCAAGAAGTTCTGCTTCCATAGCAGAAGAACTCCTCTCTGAAGACAATGGTGACTTTTTAACGCGCAGGCTAACGCTAGCTTTGGAGAAAGGACACATTATCAACGTGGATCGGCAAGACAAAACTATGTCCGCAGCAGTGGTGCTAGTGGTGCTAGATTAGGTTTCTCTGGCCGCTCTTCATGGACTGATGAACAATATTTAGGCAAAGTTTCTGGTCAATCTCGGAGTAGTCGATAGACGCATCAGGGACGATTTTCATCTTGAACATACTTGCCAATTTGATCTGCTGTTCGTTGTTTTCGGTTTCGCGGTACGAATAGTATTGACTGAAATAACAGTTTCCGATGGCCTTCATCCTCTATTTGGTACATATGGTGCATTCGCCTATGTACCGTCGAACGATTCGATGGATGTGTTACTCGATATTGTCAGAACACGCAATGAATTTCTACAGTATGTTATCGATAATGTAAACCCTTTTGAGACGGGGAAAATCCGTGATTTCATGGTGTGCTGTTATTTTCTCTTCAAAATTCGAGCACTCAACGTCAACCTAGACCTCTTTCACCGAAGAGATTTGGAGTACATTCACTTACGAAATTGCCATCCTACTCCCCAAACACTTTCTACCATTTAAGCAAGAGCTGCTTATTAGGAACCCAACCACGCCGGATGGAGCGTCGCCTACCCCTGATGAGGACTCGACCATGCCAGATGTCTCGTATATCAGGACCAGAGTCATCAAGAATGAGCTTTGCATTATACCCACCGAACTAGGCATTGAACCAGCCATCTATCCGCCCTTCTCCCATGCTACCAAGCGAGATGGACCGAACCGTGTCAATCCATTCTTCCTCTGTATAAATGCTACTGACAAGTATGAGCGTCACTGTCGCAAATATGGGATGGGAACGATGTCTCCACGAGTAAACGCTTTGTTCCAGAAAGCTGTACTGATCGTGGCCCTGGTCTACGCCGTTTTCGAACCAGCGCCTGGTTCTTATGGCGCCAAGAAGAAAGCTGAAAGGGGTGAGGACCGAAAGAGGAAAAGACAGGAGGAGGAAGAGAAAGAAGATGGCCGAAAAAGAGGTCGCCAGGCTCGTTCAAGGCAAGCTGGTCCGACGATTGAAGGCAGTGGATCAGAGGCCATTGCAGACAGTGAGTTGAAGACCCTTGGAAGTGGCGAGTCAGAAGGAGCCATGGTCGATCAAAGGAGTGACTTTGGTTCAGACACGGATGAGTCCAGTAGGACTCCAGATGCTGACGAGGACATTGCATTCTTCGATGCTATTACAGAGGAACTAAAAAATCCTGGACTGTCTATGCACGAACGGGTGCGACTGGCAATGCTGCAATTGTTTGGTGGAAAAGGTCAGTTCTACGATTGTATCTCTGGCTGGGCTTTATCCTCATTTCATCTATATAGACTATGAGACCCCGCATATACCAGGAGTGCCAGACCCACCTTCAGTCTTTGATCGTATTTCCAGGGGAGATTACGATGCTTACGAGCCACCAGAGGAATGATTGGATTTCGTTTCTTTTTGTAATTTTTCTTAATCTGAATCGCTTTCCTGCCTTCTGCCAATGAGAACCGGGCGCTTGCATTCCGAGCCTATCCTGAATCTTTATGAATAATGAATTTATCATCTCAAGCCTCTTTCTTCGTTCGTGAAGCTGTCTCGGAATCTTGAGGACTGAAACCGCTTTTTCCCTAATACTCGAAGAACGTTGGAAGACAGGTCGATGTATGGAAGTGATAATGATCATGTTCATACAGAGGGAATATGACAGACTGAGGAACTGAACAGGCGTTCAGCAAACCTTCCTATCCTCTGTAGAGGGTGGGTTAAGTACCAAACTAGGTCCGTTTAGCTGAATTAGATCCAAGTTACTTGTCCCTACTACAGACAGCCTTGGTGAACCGGGAAGTGAAACGACTAAGCAAAACTGGCCATTACTGAGCAAAATCTGTACATTTTTGGTGTCTTCTTGTGCACAGAATGACACTACAGCATTAATAGTTTGTCCTCAATTTTTGTTAGAGTTTATTTTGATGATGTGCTCACTGTAGCGGTGAGAATTTTCGAGATGTAGAAAATAGGGATGCGAAACGGTCAGTTTTCAGCCCGCTCTTGCACATAAAATCATTTCCTCAAGCTGCATGTATGGGGTGGTAAATGAAGGTGGACAGCCAAAGCTACAATACAAGAGGGAAGCAGAGAAACAGCACTCTGATTTTTGGCTGAATTTCCTGAAATTTATTTTTTCTTGGAATTTTGTATCCCAGCCTGAAGTCCGCGGGAAAAAGGAGATGCCTTCTCTCATCCGGCAAGTTCATCTTCTCCTCACAGACCCCAAATACTTTTGGTTATTAGCCGTTCTTGTCGTCTTTGGAGATGCTATTCTCTCAGAACTTATCATTCGTTTCATCTCTTGTCAGTCATAGTCTTTCTCCCTCTAATCCTCACTCAAGTCTACACAGATACCGAAATCGACTGGGAAACGTACATGATACAAGTCGAGTTGTATCTCAAAGGTGAACGAGACTACTCCAAAATTTCTGGTCCTACGGGTCCTCTGGTGTAAGCCACTTGCAAAGTGGGAGCCCGGGCGCGTTGTCTAATTACTTCGTTAGGTATCCTGCTGGCCACGTATACATTTTCCGTCTTCTCCACGACATTACAGATGCGGGCAGAAACATACGCTTTGCACAACATCTCTATGCGCTGCTTTACGTGGTATCTGTCTCCTTGACTAGTGCCATCTACGGCAAAGCAGGCAACATACCGAACTGGTTGTTGCTAATCCTTCCATTGAGCAAACGACTGCATTCTCTATACATGCTGCGCCTCTTCAATGACTGTTGGTCCGTTGTGGCAGTTCAAGCTGCGATATTGGCGTTCCAAAATGAGATGGACGATATAGGCACATTGTTGTTCAGGTATGTTGTACGCGACGTGGATTCTAAGCTCGTTTATCTGACACGCCTACTTACAGCGCCGCTCTCTCTGTCAAAATGTCGATCCTTTTGTATCTGCCAGGACTACTTGTCATTCTAGTGAAACGCAATGGTCTTGTATACACTATGCGCAAGATGTTCAATATCTTCGGTATCCAGGCGATGCTCGCGTACCCCTTCCTCCGCGAAGATTGGCACGCTTATGTCCATTCTTCCTTCGACTTTTCTCGCGTGTTTTTGTACAAGTGGACAGTCAACTGGCGTATGGTTCCGGAGGACACCTTTCTAAGCCAAGGATGGGCAAGAGGCCTCATGGTTGGGCACTTGTCGCTGTTAATTCTCTTCGGGCTATCCCGTTGGTGCAAGCAGGATGGTGGAGTATGGGTCGTCTTGGATCGGACTCTGCGACGACCAACACTCCCTGCTGGAATCGTCCCGGTCACTCCTGATTGTGAGTCTCACCGAGTTTCACTCTTTTCTTACTAATACGCTCCGAGTAGACGTTGCTACGGTCATGTTCACGTCCAATCTAATCGGTCTTGTATTTGCGAGATCATTGCATTACCAGTTCTACTCATGGTATGCTCAGTCAATACCGTTCTTGGTTTGGAGAACGAAATACCCAGTGCTTCTTAGGTGTGTGTCTTCGGTTCATTTTCTGTATATTGCCCTAACCAGTCTTCAGGTTATTGCTTATTGGAACGATAGAATATGCTTGGAACGTTTATCCGTCTACTACGATTTCATCGTCAGCATTACTGGGGGCAAATGCACTTGTATTGGCTGGAGTATGGTTTGCTACCGCATAACAGTACAAAATACCAAAAAAAAATGCTTGAATCATCCACGTCGCCCCGATTTTGAATTCCGTTTCTTGGAAGGCATGCCAGCTTCAACCTCATCGTCATCTCTGTCTCTATCGTCTCCACCACCACCATTGCCGCCCCTCTTTCGTTTACTATTGCTATTCTTTTGTTGCTCCTTGAGCTCGGTGGCTGCAAGACGGCAGGCTTCGTTTGCTCGTTCTCTGAGCAAGTCTACTTCTTCCTTGTCTGTATCCCATAGATCCATCTTCTTCCCGGTGACTTTTTCAATCCGCTGCACGAGCTCTACATCGTATTGTGTGACAAGAGTGATAGATTTTCCCGCTCGGCCTGCTCGAGCTGTACGGCCGACACGATGGATATAGTCTTTTGAATGGGTTGGGATATCAAAGTTGATCACTATGTCCACTGAAGGGATATCCAGACCTCTGGAAGGGAATAGTTAGGCTACTATTCATGTTTTATTTTGCGATACTCACCGACTGGCAACATCCGTCGCAACAAGCACTCGTTGACCGCCGCTTTTGAATTTACCCAGGGCACCTAATCGTTGGCTTTGGTTGAGTTGACCATGAAGAGGTATAGCGGGAAAGCCCAGTGATCTCAGAATGATAGCAAGTCTGGTAAAATTCATTAGTCGACGAGTTCAAGATCTTATGGGTACAACATACCTGGCTGCATCGTGCACTGTTCTTGTAAAGATGATAATCGAATTTTGAGCCAGCGTGTTGGCCAAATAGATCAAATATGTATCCTTGTCCTTCAGCGGCATGAGACAGTAGTATTGAAGCAGCGTAGAAACGGTTTGATACCTATGGAGAAAGGTTTAGCTATATCGACCAGCCGCAGAGTATAGAACTTACCTGGAGGATACCTCCACTCGTACGGGATTTGACAAGCTTGCCCGTTGCAGTTTTGCAACCTTGGTAGTCATTGTCGCGGAGAATAGATATGTGGATCGTTCTGTGGGTATGACTTTGAGAATTTTGTCGATGACTGGGCCGAAATCCATATCTAGCAAGCGATCAGCTTCATCCAAGACCTGGGGAATCAAAGTTGTTATTATCATCCAAGGAAAGATTAACAGTACGTACCAAGTACTTGAGATTCCGTAGGTTGAAACCTTTCGTGTTCTCCAAATGGTCATTTAGTCGTCCAGGCGTGGCCACGATAATATGCGGTTTTTTGGCAAGCGCGACAGCTTGAGTAGTGATTTCCATCCCTCCTACAATTACCGCACATCGTACACCCATAGCAGAACCCAAAGCCTCGAATTGTTGTGATATTTGGTACGCCAACTCACGAGTGGGCGCAAGGATGCAAGCAAAAAGTCCTTTAGGCTCATCCCAGAGTTTTTGTAGAATAGGCAGTGCAAATGCAGCAGTTTTACCCGAGCCAGTCTCAGCGACACCGATGATATCTCGACCTTCCAATGCATATGGAAGCGCTTGAGACTGAATTTCAGTTGGCTGAGTGAATTTGAGTTGTTCTAGAGCCTTTAGAAGAGGGTCAATCAGACCTAGAGACTGAAAGATTACTGGTTCTGTGGAAGTGCTCGCTTCCTCTGGTGAAGGCATTGTTAAAAAGATAGACGCCCGAAAAAATTGTGGGAATAAATATACGCGCGCGCGGTGAAGCGCTTACGCGTAGCTCTCTTACTTGCACCATGGATGAAATTGGGATTGAGATTCAGAAGCTTGTACGGAAACTACCTCTTCTTTCTTGCATACTCTCATTATATCTCTGCAGGAACCTACATTCGAGTCGGTTGTAACGGAGAAGACTGCTTTGTTCCAAGAGTTGCAGGAAGAGGACTTGTACACAAAGTACAAAAAGCTGTCGCGCCATTTGGAGCTTTTAGAAATCCAGGAAGGATATATCAAGGATGAGCAGGCCAACCTCAAGCGTGAACTCATTCGCGCTCAGGAAGAAGTAAAACGAATCCAATCCGTTCCTCTGGTTATCGGCCAGTTTCTCGAAGCTATCGACCAACATACTGGCATTGTTGGTTCCACAACAGGTTCCAACTATGTCGTCCGAATCCTCTCTACCCTCGACCGCGAATTGCTCAAACCATCCTCTTCTGTCGCTCTTCACCGCCATTCAAACGCCCTAGTCGATATTCTACCGCCAGAAGCCGACTCTTCAATCTCAATGCTGAGCAAGGAGGAGAAACCTGATGTATCATATCAGGATGTCGGTGGAATGGACACTCAGAAGCAGGAAATCAGAGAGGCGGTAGAACTGCCCTTAACGCACTTTGACTTGTACAAGAAGATTGGTATCGATCCTCCTCGCGGTGTGCTGCTTTATGGGCCCCCCGGTATGTTTTATGTCTTGATTTAGATTCTTTGCTCATAATATCCAAGGTACCGGAAAGACTATGCTGGTCAAGGCTGTCGCGCATCACACTACAGCAGCCTTTATCCGAGTTGTCGGTAGTGAATTCGTTCAAAAATACCTTGGCGAAGGTCCTCGTATGGTTCGCGACGTCTTCCGGCTAGCTCGGGAGAACTCTCCTGCTATCATCTTCATTGACGAGATCGACGCTATCGCTACAAAACGTTTCGACGCCCAGACTGGTGCTGACCGAGAAGTTCAGCGAATTCTCATCGAACTGCTTACACAGATGGACGGTTTCGACCAAGGCAGTAATGTCAAGGTAAGCTTGCGTCTGGTGTTATAAATGCCTACTAAGTCTTCTTCAGGTGATCATGGCAACAAACCGTGCAGATACGCTTGATCCTGCCCTTATGCGTCCGGGTCGTTTAGACCGAAAAATAGAGTTCCCTCTGCCATCCAGACGAGAGAAGCGTCTCATCTTCCAAACTACCACAGCCAAAATGAATCTTGGACCTGATGTAGATTTGGAAGACTGTGAGTTTGGTTTCCTCATTCCTCGAATCACCCACTGACGCGTCCATAGATGTATCACGACCTGATCGATTATCTTCCGCCGATATTGCGTCCATTGTACAAGCTGCTGGTCTACAAGGTTCGCGTTCTGTTGGCTATATGGATTTTTTCAGGCTTGCTCACCAGACGTTTAGCCGTTCGGAAGAATCGTTACGTTATTTTGCCGGTAGACTTTGAGGAAGCGTGGAAAGTTGGTGTTTGGTTGTTGTTTGGCGCTATAAATTTTCTGACTGTTATTCTTTTCTTTCTGCAGCAAACCGTCAAGAAGTCGAACGAGACGCACGAATTCTGTACGTTGAATATCTCTGTCTTGTGCCGTCCTCGACTGACCGTTCTTCCTTGTAGACCGGTAGTTCTTCCGTATTACATCTGGTATGTCTCGTGTCGCATACCTTTCCTTCACCAAGCTGACTCAACTTTTTTTAGTTTGTCTCATATTATGAATATGCATCTTCAAAACTCTTTACCGCGTGTTACTGTGTGAATGCAAGAACGCTCGATTTTCACTTTGGCATCTCTTCGAATTTTTATACGAAGAGGCGTCCATTCTTCAGAGCAATATTGAATCACCTTGTGCCTATTAGTCGGTCCTGCTTGGCCTCAGAGGCACTCTCATTGGTATGACCATTTGGAACTTGGGGATATACTGTAATTAGTTGAACGTTGGTCGACGTCACTAGTTTTGTGAGTTGCCCGTCATTTCTCTCGTCGTCCCGTGCTCATTACCTCTTCCAGACCATGTAGCTTCAATCTAATTTCATTTGATTTTACATATATTTCGCCTCGCTCACGATTGATTCATGCTCCTCAACACTCTGGACGGCGTTCTGAAATATACACGCACGTTCTCATTTTATGGGAGCTAGATGGAAGAACGTACAGCAATATTCTATTTGCATGTTTCCCCTGTTGTTGTTGGTACCTTTCATCTGTAGAGGGTCTGAAGATAGTTGGGGTACAATCTGAGCAATACATATTCTTTGACTATCCTAGTCTCTGCCTCTTCAGCTCACCTCTCAATCACGAGCTTGTGTCCCAAGGCCAATATACGACACCGCAAGTTGCTGGGTCCAGTTGAGTTGTGAACGTTTGAAGGTTATGACGGCGCTACTAATGAACGATAATTAGTTCGTGGTCCTATCCATGGTAACTTGACAAACCTTCCGCATTAGCCTCTGGGTATCGGGATAACGACGCGAAACGCGCCTGATATCAACCCGCACGGATAGATCTCCTCCTTGCGACGCTTGAGGCGGATCCGACGTTGGAGGGGACAGTGGATGATAGGTAGAGGAAGCGACCTGAGCTACGTCTGTCACCGGATGCCAGGCCTGTGAAGTTTCCAAGGCACTTCGGAGATTCAGTGAGAGTTCCGTCGCCAGGTGTCAGCCTAGATTGCGGAGAAGGGTAGGGCTGGAACGGCAAACGGGGCTCGACGGTATCTCGGATTGGGGTGGAAGGATTCTCGTGAATGTATGCGCGATGGTCGACCTGCCCAGGGGGGATTCTCTGCGGGCTCTCATGATCCATATCCATATCCTGATTATCGAGTGGCGAGTGATCTTCATGCATCGCGACGTCCCGAACATCTGGAGACATATATCGGCTTTCGGAAGGAGCTTTAGGCGTCACCTTCAGCGGCGGAGGCAGGAATGTTATCACTCTTCGCGAAGAGTCTGCGGACATCCCTGTCTTCTTTCCCTCTCCTGCATTCCGGCCAAGACCAGGCAGGGTAAATTGAGACTTTCGAGTTCCAGAGTCGTTGTCTCTGCGAGTGCGATTTAGCTTAGCGGGAATCGTCTGAAACTGCTGCTTACATTTTTGCTTTCTTTCTCGCGGACCCTAGTGTACTCCATTCTTCGTCGTCATTGGTGGGTAAGGAGCTGTATGGCTTCTGAGGGTTGGATCGGGCAGTATTTCCAGCAGTCGGATTACGAGGCCGTTTAGCACTACCGCCTTGGGGTTGTCGTGTGGGAGATGAGGGCGGAGAGCGTCGGAAAGTATGTTTCTGGCGTGCATTTAAAGGAGTAGAAGTCTTGATTTTACGATCGATCTTGTTTGTATTCGAGATAAAATGCAGAGGTGATGTTTGGGACGGTATGGATGTCGATGATGAGATGGAATCAAGAGACTGTTTATGGCACGGTACGCGAACCGGGGGTTCATCGAATGAAGTAGGAATTTGGACAGGAGGTGCAGTTGGAATCGATGGAGCAATATAAGAGATTGAGCATGGGAAGCAGGCAGTGGGTATAAAGCACGTCTCGCGAATGGAAGCGGACGAGTGGGTCGTGCATGCATTCTAAACTCGATGTGAAGGCAAAGGAGGAGATGATGCAGGGTAGTGATCCATAGGAGAGCTCGATGCTTCGGCGTTGGAGAAATTAGGTCGGATTGGAGATGAGAAAGTAGTATGCGGTTCGCGTAATTGCGGTCGCGGTAGAATGGGTGGTACTTCGGTGAATGAACCGTTGGCTGTATGCTCCAACGGTGGAGCTATTTCGGTCACCTTCGAAGCTGGGAAGTTGCGGAAGAGGATGTTCATTTGGTACTGCAGCACCGACTTCAGCTTGGACAGGAGAGTCAACCACGTCAGATAGAACAGCTTTCTGGCGTGCTGCTTTGAAATAACGTTTCGTGTAGCAGAATCCGAAGAAGCCATAACTTTAGCTTTCTTCGCTTGATTCCTGAAACCATCGATGATAGTTCCTTTGGCCGATTCTGGTTTTGTCGACGCGACCGGTTTAGATTTGTTGTGAATCCGAGAAGATGTAGGAGGTTTATTTGCACGGGAAGCTGCATTGATTTTAGCGATGCTGAATGGATTGGGTTTGTAGAGAACAGCCTCTTCTCTGCTGGAGAGGTCAAACTCGTTGATCAGTTTCGCCTCGTCGAGTGAAGGATTAGTGTCTAGAGAAGCATTCTCAGTATCAGAGTCGGAGTCAGAATCGTATTTTCTAGCACGAAGATTAAATGCCCAAGCATTTTCAGAAGGCATGCGGATGAGGTGGTTAGTGTGAGAGCTTGCGTAGTACGTAAACTTGAAATCTCCAGCTTTGACATCCTTCTTTGGTTTAGGCCCCCCAGAACCCACCCAAACTTTGAAGTACGCTATTCCGGCAAAATCCTTGTTCAAAAATAGCTGAAAACTCAGATCCTTGTCCCATATAGCGTGCTTTAGGCCAAAAAACCAAGATCTTCGGAGTGTAAATAATCAAGGTGCCAGAATCTATGCATCTTTTGAAGAGCTTTTGATCACACAGAACGCTAGTAAGGCCTTTCCTGTTTGTGCGACCTTCCTCGTTCTAAATAGCGTACTCGAGACCATCTCAGCGGATAAGGTTCAGTAGCAGTTTCCGAGGGCCTTCTGGTCTTCAGTATTAATCTGGTATATTACTTAAAAGTTTCTACATTACAGGCCAGGGCACGCCTCATAGGGAGTCTTTCCTAATCAGGGGATCGTCGGATCGGCCGGCGGATGTGGTAGTCAATCTTTGACCAGGACTATGCAAAGGAGTGTATGCCGAGTTGTCTGCCCCTTCATCGTCAGAATAGACTGATCGATGTGTAGCATTGAGGAAAATGACTACAGTTGGGTACAGAGCCTAAGTAAAGATCAGCGCCCTGTATCGCTTATAGGTAAACAATCACTCGCCGTGATTTGAGGTACTATTGCCACCAGCATAACTGTAGTAAATATAGGACTGCCAAAGACATTGTTCACAAGGATTAGTAGCTGAAATTCCAGATAAGCAGAGCGTTCAAGCTTATATATTGATCAAAGGAGTTCACCCAAATAAACGAATATGCAAATCCGGACTCCAGCATATGGATCAGTATTCTTCCCATAGTGCGAAATTGTTTGTTATCGGATCCCCTGTATGTTAGGTGCATGGTATGTCGAGATTCCCTACAGCGAAAGAAATTGAATTATGTAGAGTTTTAGACGATTGCAGTGACGGACCATGCAATTTTCCCAATGAATGATGTTGCCACTACGTTTGTTACGAATAGCGTTAATGGGAGCATAGCGGCCAACGCGATTGAAGTGTTTAAAGGCGAATCGTCTGGTTCGAACATCGCCACTGTGGCCGTAACTATGCTTGAAATCACGGCAACTATAAATTAACTAGATCAGTCGATTGTGCTTTTCTTCAACAAGATATAATGCGTACCGGTGCTTGCACTCAAGCATACAAGAAGTAGGTATCTGGCGCGAGGGTATCTGCTACTGGCCAGAGTCCACGCTCGCCAAACAACGACGATGTCACTTAGTAGGTACTACCCGACAAAAGTAACAAAATCAGTCTACCAAAAAGGCACATTTAAATAAGACCTTACGGTGAGTTTGACAATCACGTCGAGAGCTATACCAAGCTGCGTAGATTGCTCAACCTTGTTGGTGAACAAAGCTTCGATAATGTATGCTATTAGCAAGAATATGAAAGTCGTATCGCAGAGGAACATGATTGCTATGATGGTAAGGAGAAATTTTCTCGATGTGTTCACTTTCTGGCGTTCGTATCTAAGCAGAAAAACGGCTAAGTATGGGCTCGCAAGACGAGCGCTGGCTGATCTTACATTAAGAAGTAGGTCGAGACTCCAGAGATGATGACAGAAGCGCCTGAAAAAGATCCATTAAACTTCGTTGTAAATTTGAACGAGATTAACTCACCGTACAAAGTACAGGCCACCGCTATACCTATGAGCGCTAATTCCACCGCTTCCAGCATATCACTCCAATCATTACTGGTACTATCAGTTGAAGCCATTCCTTGAAAAGTGGGAGGGCGTGTCACTGCGAGATAGGTGTACAAGGTAGAGCGACGTCGGAGACTTGAATATATAGTGATTTTCAAGAAGACTAGACGGTCAGGGTCACCGAAGACAGCCGTTGAGAATCCCGTCATACAGTAGTAAACATACTTAAATCAAAAACTAGCCTAAGCGCTGCCTTAATTTGATGGAATTTCGGAAGATGGGCACGCCGAACTCGAATGTCAAGTTCCTTAAATATACATAGTAAGAGAATAGAATAAGTACCTTTAGAATACCCCAAAATACAATATCAAGTTTCCTGTCAGCGCTGAGCACCGTGAAAGGCGGCGCGCGCGGTGGTATTGATGCGCGGACTTGCTGTCAAAGGCCTTCAATGAGAATCTGTTCGGCAATGGCATCTGGATTCACTCCTTTGTAATTTGGCTGAGGTCCATTTGTTCTCCGACGTGCGAAAGCCGAGCAAAAGGGCTGCAAAAAGCCACAAAGCCTATCAGTTTGACCGCCGCCTTGGTGAATCTGGCTGAATGACCCCGGTGTAATCAAAGCCGAGACGAAGGGGGGTGCAAGAAGGCGCTAGAGTAAAGCCCAATGTAGCATAGACTCGGAGACTAGGGTCTTCATAGGCAGAAACTCAGCTACCTACAGCAGATGTGGAGGAAGAGGTTAGTAGTACAAGTCGCTTTGGCCACCGTGGAAAATCTAATCTCTACTTCTTACTACCACAACAACGCGAAAATTTTCACGTTCACAATTTCAAGTTCAAGCAAACTACCTTAAGATGCGGTGATCTTCATTGCATACTTTTTCTGGCACAAGATTGGGCATCGCCATACGCGCGGAGCGCCGCCGAGGGCAACCGCTCTACATCACAGTATCATTAGAGTCACTGGGTTTATACATCTCTGCTGAGGCTGAGTCCTTTCTTTGTTTTTCCCGCCACAAATACTTCTGAAACATTCTCGTCATGTTCTTACAATGTAGGACCACGCTTCCATAGATGATGATAGTAGTTGTGCAGGAAACAGATGAGGTGTCATCGACGTCGACTTGATGATCATGGATCATGGATATATAGCTACGTACTTGTGTGCTATATACCTATCCGGTATCAGTCGTTGGGCTGGGATGGGCCAAAGATCATCATCACTGGAAAACTGGAACACTGCAGAAAGCAACGCCAACTTTGTATCAGTGAAACCTCTTGATATAGCGGTAAATTGTAATGTCTCGCAGCTAGCTTCCCTTTCCTCCTTCCTCCATGATGTCGTCCTTGAGTAAATTATGGCTTGGGTAGGTGGCTTGGGTTCTATGTCGGAAGCACATTCACTGATTCAACAACAGTCTTCTTGTAGCAATTCTATATGCGCCATTGAGTATAGGAGTTGTTTTTCAAAATGTCACCACAGATTCTAGTACCCATCCATTAAAAGAAGTGAATGTAACATGGGTGCACGAGAACAACGACACATTTAGTTGGACAGCGCAGGCTACCTTCAATGATGACAAGTCTTCCAGCTTAATGCCAGTGCCCAATTCAACACAACCATCTGGATTTTTCTTTCTGCCTCTGCCTGTTCCGCCACCAAGGTGAGTTACACACTACTTATGTTGAAAAGGTTTTATCTAGAGCTCATTTGTGCCAATGGTATAGAAATGTTACTCTGGAGGCATTGCGGTTTGGCATCTTCAACATTACGTAAGCGAGGATTACTTTATGAATTAAATTTTTATAGAAATCGAGTACCCTTTCAGCATACCCGACCAAAATTCAACTCAGAATTTTCCAATTCCAGCCGTTGGTTTGAATTTCGGACCAGGGCATTCTTCTCATCATGCAACTGTCAGTGTTACACCCACAGGATCTACGACCAGGCAAGTTCAAAAGTACCAAGTTGGATTATATTACTTGCTAAGATCCATTGAACCTCGCAGCACTACGATTCCTTTATTGAGCCCGACTTCGAATTCAAATTCAACTTTGTCTTCTGTGACGGGTTCGTCCAAGTCACATACAGATGTGATCATTGGTGCCGTTGTCGGGTCCGTCGCGTTCCTGCTCATAGCAGGCGTACTAATTTTCCTGTGCCTACGGAATCGGCGTTGTCGACTTGAGAGGACCGATCCTCCAGAGTTCACAAGAGATAAAATGGTCCGAGAACCATACACCGGTTTCCCTCCATTGCATCAATCAACGACGCGCGATAATTTGTCTACTCGTAGCTCACTCTACTCTGATGGCAGTGGCCGGCCGCTGCAATCAGAACCGGTGGACGCATGGGCAATATAAGGAAGTAACTCATGTCATAGTTGGGTTGGGTTGGACGCTTACGCTCAGACTAAATTATTCTTTCTTCCGAGTCACTCCTTTAGATACCCATTATTGTACATAGAATCGATGTACATATAGCATGTAAAATATTACCATGGCCTTGACCTGAGGCTTGATTTTGATGGTCAAGTACTCCGACATAAGGAGGTTCACTTAATTGATTCTCGATGCAATGTCTTGCAACAACAATGAATTAAATAATGTAGAAACCCACTCGGACTAATTCTACTTTTTGTTTGGTTGTCCCAGTTCGCTTGAACGGTCGGTAGCGATTTGAATACAACGAGCTATGGTAGATCTGACCTTTCCATCTTCCAATGCAAGTAGGCCTGCAATCGTACATCCTCTTGGTGCTGAAAAAAAAAACAAAGATTTGAATCAAAGCTTGAAGATAAAACTATAGAGAGAAGCTCACTCGTTACTGCATCTCTAATTTGCGCATGATGCGGTCCGGCGAGCAGCACCTTGTAATGCTAATACGGAATAAGTGGCAAATGAGAATGCGAAAACGTACTCTGCGAAGCTAGTTCCAAGGCTTCCACACGCGAGAGACCCATCAACACACCCCCATCGGTCATAGTTTCCTAAAAAAATACATGCAAACGCGGGACCAGAGCCAGAGAGTGCCGTACACACATCGAAATGCTTTTTGTCCAAAATGCGACAACGACCGGTAGAAGAAAATTTTTTTAGGATGATGGCACTGTCGATTTCCTCAGTGGGAGAGCTGGGGATCGTTGAAACGACGGTCATGCCTAAGCATACTCAGGATCGGGAAATAAAAGGGAAGGAAAGATTGGAACACCTTGCAAGGGGTATTAGGCATCGCTCGAATCACCTTTGTCGATGGAAGGACCCAACTAGATAGCTGAGAGATGGTGACACCAGCAAGTATACTGATGAGCAGCTTTTGGTCCAAGGCTTCCTTCATTCCAGGTTCTGACAACATGGCATGTACTACTTGAGGCTTGCAGTTGTAAGGACAATATCTTATGAACGATGTCCAGATAGACGTACCACAGTAGGACGACATCCGATTCTTGTACGGCCTGCACGTTCTGGGACACAACAACTTCGATATTCTGGCCATGACACCCATCGAGGCGAATATACCTTTGAGCTTGACCGTGCTCTCCTCGCGCTTTACACAAGCAATGAAACGAGAGGGAACGGTCTTATCATCTGGAGATCCAGTGGGAGTTAGTGTTCCAGGCGTATGTGATTCCCATTTCTCGCGATTGCCGTTTGAAAGACGAGATGGAATATCCAGACTGTCGACTATATCAGATAGAGCTACCACAATAGGACGACATCCGATTCTTGTACGGTCTGCACGTTCTGGGACACAACAATTATGGATATTCTGTCAGGCCTCCAGAAGCTCCGCAGACCCTCGCCCGAATTAGCGTAAATTAGGACCGGAATCCTTGGCCGTTTTTAGGGTAAAGTAAGTAGGCCTCAAAGCTCAAAGCCTTGCCCATTATAGCGTAAATTTCGGCCGAGGAGGAGGAATTTTAGAGGTAAGCGTACCTCATGGCTATAAATCACGGCAAGAAATACGAAAAAGGGACCGTTTAATTCGAAACTCCGGTGTACCGAAGACTATTTAACCCCCAGAAAAACGCGCGCTGCGCGCACCGAAAAATTGAAAGATTTTTGGCGTACTTATGATACATCATGATCCGAATTAGCGTAAATGAGGCTGAAATTCTAGGGGCGGAGCTTCTGGGGCCTATTCTGTCCCATCACACCATCGAGACGAATATACCTTTGAGCTTGACTGCGCTCTCCTCGCGCTTTACACAAGCAATGAAACGAGAGGGAGCGGTCTTATCACCCGGAGATCCAATGGGAGTTAGTGTTCCAGGCGTATGTGATTCCCATTTCTCGCGATTGCCGTTTGAAGACGAGATGAGAATATCCAGACTGTCAACGACTCCAAAGTACAGCATACCATAGTACCGCATCCTAGTTGATTAGATAAAACAAAGGTTACATGAGAGTTTATTAGATAGAATCAAAGAACCTAGGACGCAAAGTGTACAACCGATTGCAGTCAAAGATGGGGAAGGAAAAATGAAGTCGCATGCTGTTTTGTAAACGGTCGGCTCGACGCGTTCGATGCTCTCATTCAATCCGTCTTTCTCGTCCTATATCTATCCAGTCTCTCAGAAAAAGGCTGCTCCCATATGTCATTCAACGCGGAAATTCTGAATTTCCGTATGTTCCTATTATGTTTATTTCCTGCTCAAGGAGAGCAATCGTTCCAACTGGGACAAGGATGGAGTATCCGAGTCGATAGAGCGTTAAGTTTAAGCCATCGCTTCAGGTGGATTACGAAAAGACAGATTTAGTAATTAGCCATACTGGTTCGAGTGACGAGTCTATATGTGCGAAATCAGATTGAACATTGAAGGAAGTGATGATCAAGGTTCTGGCCGACGCTGAACACTGCCAAAACACACTGAAAGCAACGCCATCAACATCTCTGCTGAGGCTGAGTCCTTTCTTTGTTTTTCCCACCAAAAATCCTTCTGGAACATTCTCGTCATGTTCTTGCAATGTAGGACCAGGTTTCCGGTTTCCATAGATGATGCTAGTTGTGCAGGAAACAGATGAGATGTCATCGACTTTGTGATGATGATGGGTATAGCTACTTATAGGCTATATACCTACCAGTACCAGTCGTTGAGGTGGGATCATTGGGCTAACGATCATCACTGGAACACTGAATTCCAATGAAGGCAACGCCAACTTTGTATCAGTGTAACCTCTTGATATAGCGGTACAAAGTCGTGATGATCCTGATCATGGGCTTTTCAGGATTGATACTTTATGTTCGAGCGTAAAGACTCCCAGCTAGCTTCCCTTCCCCCGTGCATATCCTTTCCTCCATGCCATCCCCTAATAAACTATGGCTTGGGTAAGTGGCTTGGGTTCTACGAGCTCAGAAACATTCACCAATTCAAGAATAGTTTTCTTGCAGTAATTTTGTATGCGCCATTGAGATCTACATGCTCCATTAATTTCAGTGTCCCCAATCCTACGGCACCTAACGTGACGGTGTATTGGACACGGAATGACACAGACCCGGCTATTTGGGAAGCGTCGGCTTCCTGGAATTCTTCGACTCTTAGTACCAACGAAATCTTCAATGTGCTCAATTCGAATTCAAGCCAAGGCAACTTTTCACTGTTTGCTCCTTTACCGGGGTACGCGACATTATCTATGTTTAAAGAAATGCTTCAATTCACTACGTGCAACTATTACAGAAATCTTACTCTTCACATACAGGGTTTTGAATTCCCTAAGTGAGCATATTCTGTTAATTTCTTGATTTAAAGAATACAGAAGACTTTTAGTAGTGGTATGCGTATGCCTAAAGCCATTTCCAATCCCACAACTTTCGAAATACCAGCAGTGATAAGTCCAACACCGCAAGCGACGATTGAACCAGGATCGGGACCGAGCAGGTAAGTTCACAAAGTTCGAGGTTTCAAAATTATCAACCAAGATTTGAATTTTGAACTTTCGCAGTGCATCCGTTGTCTCACTCCCGAGTTCGAGTTCGAGTTCGGCTCTAACTTCATCTCCTATCGCGAGTTCGTCCAGGACAGATACAATTATTGGCGCCGTCGTCGGGTCCGTCGCGTTCCTGCTCATAGCAGGCATACTACTTTTCCTGTGCCTACGGAATCGGCGCCGTCGACTTGAGAGGACCGACCCCCCAGAGTTCACAAGAGATAAAATGGTCCGGGAACCATACACCGGTTTTCCTCCAACGCATCAATCTACGACGCGCGATAGATTGTCTACTCGTAGTTCACTCTACTCTGATGACAGTGCCCGGCCGCTGAAATCAGAACTGGTGGACGCATGGGCAATATAACTCGTGTTATAGTTGGGTTGGGCTGGAGGCTTACGCTCATACTAAAATATTCTTTCCTTCCGAGTCACTCCTTAGATACCCATTATTGTATATAGAATCGATGTACATTCAACACAACATCCATGTATGTAAAATATCACCACTGAGGCTCTGCAGTATTCCGACATAAAGAGGCTTTGGCCCACCCAAATTTAATTGATCCGCGACACAGTCTTTTACAGCAACAATAAATTAATTGTAGAAACCCACTCGGGCTAATTCTACTTTTTGTGTTTGGTTGTCCCAGCTCGCTTGCACGGTCGGTAGCGATTGGAATACATCGAGCTATGGTAGATCTGACTTTTCCATCTTCCAATGCAAGTAGGCCTGCAATCGTACACCCTCCTGGTGCTGAAGAAAAGATGTGAATTAAAGCAAGATAAAACAACAAAGAGAAGGTCACTCGCTACTGCATCTCTAATTTGTGCAGGATGCTGTCCAGCTTGCAGAACCATACGAGCAGCCCCTTGTAATGCTGATATAAAATAAGTAAACTTTACTTGAAACAGCCAGACGAGAAGCGGAAACGTACTCTGCGAAGCTAGTTCCAACGCTTCCGCGCGAGGGAGACCTATCATCACACCTCCATCGGCCATAGCTTCCAGAAAGATACATGCAAACGCAGGACTAGAGCTAGAGAGTGCAGTACACGCGTCGAAATGCTTCTCGTCCAAAATTCGACAACGACCGATAGAAGAAAAGATTTTTAGGATGATGGCACTATCGATTTTCTCAGTGAGAGAGCTGGTGATCAACTGGTGATCGTTAAAATGACGGTCATGCCTTCGCGAATCTAAGCATAGTTAGGATCGGGAAATAAGAGGGAAGGAAAGATTGAAATACCTTGCAAGGCGTATTAGGCATCGCTCGAATCACCTTTGTCGATGGAAGGACCCAGCTAGATAACTGAGAGATAGTGACACCAGTACTAGTAAGTATACTGATGAGCAGCTTTTGGTCCAAGGCTTCCTTCATTCCGAAGATGGCATGTGCTACTTAAGGCTTGCAGCTACAGTATAAGGTCAATATATTATGAACGATATTCAGATAGACGTACCACAATAGGACGACATCCGATTCTTGTACGGTCTGCACGTTCTGGGACACAACAATTTGGATATTCTGTCAGGCCTCCAGAAGCTCCCGCAGACCCTCGCCCGAATTAGCGTAAATTAGGACCCGGAATCCTTGGCCGTTTTTAGGGTAAAGTAAGTAGGCCTCAAAGCTCAAAGCCTTGCCCATTATAGCGTAAATTCGGCCCGAGGAGGAGGATTTTAGAGGTAAGCGTACCTCATGGCTATAAATCACGGCAAGAAATACGAAAAAGGACCGTTTAATTCGAAACTCCGGTGTACCGAAGACTATTTAGAACCCCCCAGAAAAACGCGCGCTGCGCGCACCGAAAAATTGAAAGATTTTTGGCGTACTTATGATACATCATGATCCGAATTAGCGTAAATGAGGCTGAAATTCTAGGGGCGGAGCTTCTGGGGGCCTATTCTGTCCCATCACACCCATCGAGACGAATATACCTTTGAGTTTGACCGCGCTCTCCTCGCGCTTTACACAAGCAATGAAACGAGAGGGAGCGGTCTTATCACCCGGAGATCCAATGGGAGTTGCTGTTCCAGGCGTATGTGATTCCCATTTCTCGCGATTGCCGTTTGAAAGACGAGATGAGATATCCAGACTGTCAACGACTTATTTAAAGTACAGCAATACCCATAGTACCGCATCCTAGTTGATTAGATAAACAAGGTTACATGAGAGTTTATTAGATAGAATCAAAGAACCTAGGACGCAAAGTGTACAACCGATTGCAGTCAAAGATGGAAGGAAAAAATGAAGTCGCATGCTCGTTTTGTAACGGTCGGCTCGACGCGTTTCGATGCTCTCATTCAATCCGTCCTTTCTTCGTCCATATTATCCAGTCTCTCAGAAAAAGGCTGCTCCCATATTGTCATTCAACGCGGAAATTCTGAATTTCCGTATGTTCCTATATGTTTATTTCCTGCTCAAGGAGAGCAATCGTTCCAACTGGACAAGGATGGAGTATCCGAGTCGATAGAGCGTTAAGTTTAAGCCATCGCTTCAGGTGGATTACGAAAAGACAGATTTAGTAATTAGCCATACTGGTACGAGTGACGAGTCTATGTGCGAAATCAGATTGAACATTGAAGGAAGTGATGATCAAGGTTCTGGCCGACGCTGGAACACTGCCAGAACACACTGAAAGCAACGCCATCAATGAAACCTCTTGATATAGCGGTAAATTGTGATGTCTCGCAGCTAGCTTCCCTTCCCTCCTTCCTCCATGTTGTCCCTGCATAAATTATGGCTTGGGTAGGTAGCTTGGGTTCTATGTCGGAAACACATTCACTGATTCAACAACAGTCTTCTTGTAGCAATTCTATATGCGCCATTGAGATCTACAAGCGTCAAGTTTCTTGATATTACCGCGATAAATTCTACCGATGCGACAGTAACATGGGAACACGAGCACATGCAACCCTATGATTGGAAAGTGCAGGCTACTTTTGAGGGCCATAACCCTTCCGACTTAATGACAGTGCCTAATTCAACACTACCATTTGGATCCACTTTTTTTTTGCCGCTGCCTTCTCAGCCACCACTGTGTGTTACGCATCTATATTGAAGAGATTCTGTCTAGAGCTCACTGCGCCAATGGTATAGAAATGTTATTCTTGAGGCATTTGGAACCGGGCACGTCGCTGCACAATTTAAGTGAGCCAGGATTACTCTATGAATTGAAAATTTACAGATTTTTGAGTGCCCTTTCAGCGCCACGGGACCCATTCAAGGTTCGATCCAGAAATTCATAGTTAACCCACCAGCTAGTTCAACTATCATTCTCGGAGGACCATCGACATCGATATCGACCAGGCAAGTTCAAAAGTACCAAGTTGGATTAGATCACTTGCTAAGGTTCATTAAACTTCACAGAGATATTCCTCCAACGGGCCCGACTTCGAGTTCCCTTCCAACTCAGTCCCATGTCGCGGGTTCGTCCAAGTCACACACAGATGTGATCATTGGCGCCGTCGTCGGGTCCGTCGCGCTCCTGTTCATTGTAGGCATACTACTTTTCCTGTGCCTACGGAATCGGCGTCGTCGACTTGATAGGACCGATCCCCCAGAGTTCACAAGAGATAAAATGGTCCGGGAACCACACACCGGTTTCCCTCCAACGCATCAATCGACGACGCGTGATAGTTTGTCTACTCTCAGCTTGTCTGCTCGTAGTTCACTCTACTCTGATGACAGTGGCCGGCCGCTGCGATCAGAACCGGTTGACGCATGGGCAATATGAGGAAGTAACTCTTGTTATAGTTAGGTTGGTTGGAGGCTTACGCTCATACTAAATTATTCTTTCCTTCCGAGTCACTCCTTTAGATACCTATTATTGTATATAGAATCGATGTACGTATAGCATGTAAAATATTACTATGGTCTTGGCCTGAGGCTCTGCTACGTTTGATCTTTGACTGAGGCTTTAGCACCCCAAACTTAACTGATCCTCGATGCAATATTTTGCAGCAACAATGAATTAAATAATGTAGAAACCCACTCGGCTAATTCTACTTTTTGTTTGGTTGTCCCAGCTCGCTTGCACGGTCGGTAGCGATTTGAATACATCGAGCTATGGTAGATCTGACCTTTCCATCGTCCAATGAAAGTAGGCCTGCAATCGTACACCCTCCTGGAGCTGAAGAAAAAAAAGATGTGAATCGAAGCAAAATAAAACAACAAAGAAAAGCTCACTCGTTACTGCATCTCTAATTTGTGCAGGATGCTGTCCAGCTTGCAGAACCATACGAGCAGCACCTTGTAATGCTGATACAGAATAAGTTGGAGGCATTATGACGGGTATACGCGTCGCGATAGCTAGCTGCGAGACATTACAATTTACCGTCTTACTTTTGTATAAATCTCAACCGAGGTTTCTTTGATAATTTTGACGCTGTCTGTTACGGGACGGTCCATTTGGTGCCTCCTTTATCGGTCTATCTATTGCATTTTAAACATTGGAGAACCAAGAGACTCAGCTACGTTGAGGATATCCACGGGTAGTTGGCGTTGCTTTCAGTAGTGTTTCAGTAGTGTTCCAGTAGGTTCAGTGTCGGCCAGACCTTGATCATCACTTCCTTCAATGTTCAATCTGATTTCGCACAGTTTAGACTCGTACCAGTATGGCTAATTACTAAATCTGCCTTTTCAATAATCCACCTGAAGCGATGGCTTGAACTTCCATCACTCTATCGATCCCTATTTTCTCCAGTTGGAACGATTGCTCTCCTTGAGCCAGCCAAAATGAACGTATAGGAACATATGGAAATTCAGAATTTCCGCATTGAATGACAATATTGGAGTAGCCTTTTTCTGAGAGACTGGATGATACGGATGAATAAAAGACGGATTGAATGAGAGCATCGAAACGCGCCGGCTTAGCGGCGACGGTTACAAAAGCGAGCATGCCGACTTTGTTTTTTCCTTCCATCTTTGGCTGCAATGGGTTATACACTTAGTGTCCTAGGTTCTTTGATTCTATCTTAATAAACTCCATGTAACTTTGTTTATTTAATCAACTAGGATGCGGTACTATGGGTATTGCTGTACTTTCGGGAGTCGTCGACAGTCTGGACATTCCATCTCGTCTTTCAAACGGCAATCGCGAGAAATGGGAATCACATACGCCTGGAACACTAACCCCACTGGATCTCCGGATGATAAGACCGTTCCTCTCGTTTTATCGCTTGTGTAAAGCGCGAGGAGAGCGCGGTCAAGCTCAAAGGTATATTCGCCTCGATGGGTGTTATGGGACAGAATATCGAAGTTGTTGTGTCCCACAACGTACAGGCCGTACAAGAATCAGACGTCGTCCTTTTGTGGTACGTCTATCTGGGTATCATCCTAATATATTGTCCTTACCAGCTGCAAGCCTCAAATAGCACTTCCACCCTGTCAGAACCCAGAATGAAGGAAGCCTTGAACCAAAAGTGCTCATCAGTACGCTGCTGGTGTCACCATCTCTCAGCTGTCTAGCTGGGTCCTTCCATCGACAAAGATGATTCGAGCGATGCCTAAATACACCTTGCAAGGTATTCCAATCTTTCCCTCTTATTTCCGCCATCCTGAGTATGCTTAGATTCGCGAAGGCATGACCGTCGTTCCAACGATCCCCAGCTCTCCCACTGAGGAAATCGATAGTGCCATCATCCTAAAAATCTTTTCTTCTATCGGTCGTTGTCGAATTTTGGACGAGAAGCATTTCGACGCGTGTACGGCACTTTCTGGCTCTGGTCCCGCGTTTGCATGTATCTTCTTGGAAGCTATGGCCGATGGTGTGATGATGGGTCTTCTTCGTGCGGAGGCCTTGGAACTAGCTTCGCAGAGTACGTTTTCGCTTTCTCATCTGGCCGCTTTA